>MU227772.1:555951-578457 GCA_018584345.1 Thuja plicata
AGGTCGAGTAGAGTCAGTGAAAACTCAGAATTTGCCTAGTACAATAGGACTTTGATGATTTAGAAGAATGACAAATGCAACAAAATTGGTTGGGGTTGCAAGATGCCAATTTTGGGGTGTTACAATACCTACTCAAAAGCTTTCTGAGGCTCTTCACTAACCAAATCATACTCTTTATTCATGATATGAAGTGTTCTAGTTTTGGTTATGAGATGAGGTTTAACTAAGTCCAATAGTATAGCTTTCTCATCATGCGAGCAGATAGGGAGAAGACTATCTAATGTTTCTTCTCTTATCCGCATATCCTCTTTAATTTATTGCCTTTTTAATATGTCCAGTATGTTCCATAGTTTGTCTGGTATAATTGTCTTGAGTTCCAATACTGACTTCTTGAACTTAATCATATGAGATATAATCATTGAATGAATTTCTGGTTTGTCTATCTCTTGATACTTATCATAGACATTCTTGATAGATTCTATTCTGCCTTCATTAACAATTCTATTCTTAGGACTGTTAGACTGGGCCAGAATCCTACCTTAGGAGGGGCTTGTGTGTTCTTTACATTGCTCCTTGTGGTCCTTGAGTATGGATGACTTGTAGGAACTTGCTTCTTCCTTCTAGTCAACTTGTTGGGTACAAAAGGTGGAGAAGATTCTAGATCAATGGTGGTTGATGGCGGAGATGTGTCTTCATTTGATTTCTTCTTCTTCTTCTTGGGCATATAATCAAAATTTTCCATTTTCACTTCTGTGGGAGCTTTCTCAAGTTATTTGGAAATCTTAGCTTCCCTAGCTCTGTCTAGGTCTTCTTGTGTAACACCATGAACTTTTAGGATATTTGAAGTAATCCTAGATGCCTTCCTTTTGTTGTCAGCACTGTATAAGACAGAATCAACTTGATTTGTCTTTTCTCTGTAAGTACCCCATCTAGGTTCATTGGGATCCTTGGGCATAGATAGGAGGACTTGTGCATAACCTTCCAAAACATGTTCTTCAACTTCATAACTGAGAGGGTGAATCCATTTTGTTATAGGCTCAACTACCTCCATGCAAGTACAGTCAGTCTCCACCATGAAGCATATGGTGTCTTTGTATTTCTTAACTATCTTCTCAAGTATCCTTAACCTCTTCTACATCTTAATCCTTAATGTTTTGATATCCATTTCCATAGAGTCCTTCACATTGCTCTCTGATGTAGCCTTGAGTGATATCTGAGACATAGTAGGTTTACTCTTGTCTTGGTAAAGATTGGAAACTTTACCTACTATGTGGAAGTAGAGATAGATGATCAATGAGCCAAACCTGGATGTCTTTCTCTTTTCATGCTTAATAGCTCAAATTTTCTCAATTAGCTATGTGCACAATAGTTCACATAGATTGTACTAAGTGTT
Source organism: Thuja plicata (assembly GCA_018584345.1). Taxonomy (NCBI): domain Eukaryota; kingdom Viridiplantae; phylum Streptophyta; class Pinopsida; order Cupressales; family Cupressaceae; genus Thuja; species Thuja plicata. The sequence continues at coordinate 557,345 of MU227772.1, forward strand.
ATCTTTCACCATCCTTATTGCTGCCAGAACTGTTGCTGCAGACACACTATTCAGTCTGCTTGCCTGCTAAAACTTGTATCCAAGTATCATAGTGAGTAGTTTGATATCATCCTCCTTAATAGGATCAACTTTCATACCACGCCTATCACTTCTTGATAAAAATGCTTGTTCAACCTGCTTCTTAACATCCTTACTAGTAGGAAGAACTGGTACAGTTTTGGAAAGTCTAGTCATTTCATGAATTAGGTCTGTAGTGATGTAGATAGGAACCTCACCAATCTAATATAGGTCATCATGTATCCTTCTCAATAGAATTTTCACCCATTCTGGCTCATAAAACTTGTGCGCATTAGAGTACTCAAAGATAGGGTTATCAGTGAGATGCACGTATTCATCATTGAGGCCATGAGAGTAGCAATATTGTTATCTCCAACCATTTCCTTTTTATAGTATATATATGCGTGAATGTCTTCTAAATGCACGACTCCTAGCGGAGTCTTAGAAAATGCTCCTTCTACATTATCTAGTATGGACTTGAAGGGATGCTTCTTAAACATAAATCTTTTCCTTTTAGTAATGTCAAATACAACTGGAGTGGCCATACTTACTTGTTGCTTGGATAAGTAGGGTTTCATGACAATTCAAAACTACGTGACTGCTAGGGTTCCATTTCAACTTGTAATCTATTCACAAACTGATCAAATCAATACCTTTGAATGCTTTGATGCTTAGTGCTCCTGTGCTCTGAAAATTTTATGATCTCAGATGTAAACAATGAGAATAACCAATTAATCCACCGATTTATATAAATTTTTTCTACATTTAATGTCGTAAGTACTTTTACTGAGACTTTCAAACTTTATTCAGAATGTAGTATAGACAATGCATGAATGCATACTACATTCTTTTGTTATCATTGACATGAATTCAAAGGCGCATACTCAGAGATGAGTATACCAGCCACGCAGGGGTTTAGAGCTTGAATAGCTCCCCCTAAGACCATGAGGGTCAACTATCCAGAAGTAGAAGGTGCATCCACTGAGGATGCATCTACTACCTTGTTCTCTTCATTATATTTCTTTACTTCAACCCAAATTTTATCTGAATTAGCTTTAGCTTGCACAAACTTAACTTCTCCCAATTCTTCAAATAAAGACTTTTTGGGATTTTCTTGTCTTTTTGTTCTTGACCTGCAAAACTTTGAGATGTGTCTAGCTTTTCCACATGAATGATAGATGATAGAAGGTTTAATGTTATTCTTCATCATGCTACATTGTTTAGATGTGTGCCCATTGTAATTACATATCTGACATGTAATATTCTACAAGTTTCTTTGATGTTGATTTCTTTGATTATATTGAGTCTGATTCATTTGGTTCAGTTGTGACTTATTTCTTTGATTTGTCCTACAATGAATAGCCACGTGACCAAACTTGCTAGAGGAGTAACAATAACCATTAAAAGGTCTTACTTCTTTACAATATCTTTCCAAGTGCCCATGTTTGTTACAAGCATAACAAGTTTTGTTAACTTGCTTGAGTTCATCTTTAGGTGGTTCAATTTTAGTCTCTGTAATGTTCTCCTCTTTCCTTGCTTCTGTGGATGCTTCTTGTGCTTTCTTTGTTTCTTGTATTGAATTAATTTTAGTTTGAGCTATATTGTATCCCATACCAATGGTATAACCTTTAAGTTTCTGTGCATAGAGTTGTGATTGAATTAGATCAGAACTTGTGTGTAATTTATCAATCTTGTCTTTTGATCCTGATAATTCAGATTCAATCTTATTCTTGATGTTTTCCAATTCCAAGATTTTCATATTGGCTTGCATGAGTTCTTCATCTAACTATTTATTTTCTTTGTTCTTCTCTTCAATAGTTGTTAGGCTATCAGTTAACTGATCATTCAATTCTTCTATCTTATCCTTTAAAGATAAGTTTTCTTCATTCAGTTTCTTGACCATTTTACCCAAATCATTTGGAGAGAAATCTTTCAAATCTTTTCTTAGCTTTTTGATAAGCATTTGTGAGCCATCAACTTTTAGTTTAAGTTCCTCATTTTCTTTCTCAAATCTATCTAGATCTCCAAGGGCTGCTTCAAGATTCTTTTTCAAATGTTTTTCTTTTGCTGAATCCATGATCTCCTCAAGTGGTTAAACTTTCTTACAGAGGACCAGAGCTCTGATACCAATTGTTGGAAACACTAAGAGGGGGGGGGTGAATCAGTGTTTAACTATTTATTCTATTTCAACAACTTTAAAAATAAATCAAATATATATCACTTGAAGCTTAACACAAGAACACATAACACATGATATGATTATGGGGAAACCTTGATCAGAGGAAAACCCCGGTGGGAATTAGTACCCACAAATATTGCACTAGTATAATGAACCTGTTAAAGTTCCTTTTGCCCTGTAAGGAGCAGTCTTTACAATGCAAGTACAATGACCTGGTTAAAGGCATGACCCTATTAGGATTATTTTACAAAAAACCCTGTTAGGGGTGAGGACTCACTGTCCAAGAGCTCACTTCTCAATAAGAAAGAAGGCTACAACCTCCTGAGAATAGATATGCACTATATCCAAAAGTGAACTATTTTATATGACACAAATGTCTGATCAGTTCTGGTTATGCGCTTATGCTCTTATCTTATTTAAGGGCTCTTTCTCATGCTAACATCTTTATACTATTATTTTATATCTCTGCTCTGCATCTTTCTTCAACACCTGAAGTATATCTTTACATTGCATATATATATGTTTATGCTTGAATAGATGCGACTATAAACAAGACCTTAGTCGGCCCAAAAAAAACATTGACAATGCTTCCAAAAAAATTGGCTTAAGTGTGTTTACAATAATGTTTAATACATGATTACAAACTTATTACAATAGGCGCTTAGCCTTTACACAAAAAAAGATTACACGCTAATCAAAAACCTAAAGTCAGCTTCATACTCTATATTCTGAACTACTAGTGTACTTGTTCTTTCTGTAACTTGTCTGTACTAACATTCTGTACCATGCATGTATAGGGTAAGCATAAAAACATATCATAGAGCTTATGTCTGAAGGCACTTAGTCTGAATCGGTTGTACGCATGTGTGTTGGTGCTCTGATCATCTGTGTATTCTCTGTTATGTCTTGTCTTCTATACTTAGTCAATTTTCACTACAAAGTTTGCTGTCAAAACTTCATATGACTTTGTTTCCATAATGAAAACACAAAATAAGTCATATACTCCTTGGGAGTCAACTTTCCAACAAAAATTAATTGCCCCAAGACACTCGTCATATTGTGCCCTCACTTGCATTTGGAGTCGGCTAATATGGCATCATGACTGGAGCCATTGTGTTCTTGGTGATGGCCATATTCTGATTAGCATTTGAGTGTGTACCTAAGTCAATGAGCAAGGATTTTCATCCTCTACTTAGAAAATAGGACATAAGGATGTGTTTGTTCACCCCTAACAATGCAAATCTGCTTGATGTATCTGAAAGATCACTAACAAGATAAATTCCTTTAAAACAAAAATCAAAATTCAAACCTTGGTCTACATGTGTTTTTAACTCACTGACAGGTCTTAGAACATGATCTTTGATCAAACAAACTTCACTCACTTCTAAGACAAAATTGACAAAAATGACAAAATTTGACAGTGGGCACTTGCATAGTTTCCTCTTAGGGAAAGATATTCTATTCATATCCCCTTTTGGCTCTTTAGTCTATCCTTATTTCTTTTTATGGTCTTTTTGTGGCTGTATCGAAAAACAAATTTTAGACATCTACCTTGCATGTCCTTTCAAACTCTTACAATCTGTCTCAATACGTGTGGTCTATCCACTTTTTACAATGTCTTGATTCCCAGCTCACTATCAGGGCATTCTAACCCTTTGACCTTGGAATCATTTACTTCCACCAAAACACAAACAATGCTTCTACCTAGACACACTCACTTGAACAATTTGAGACTCTTCTTGACACTATCGGGAAACTTTGACAAAATTGAGATACAACTTCATGGTTAACACAAGACGCAACAAGTACACTCCTAAAGAATTGGAAGTACTTCCTAGATCACTATACTTTCAATGAGGAGAAACATCCTACAATTCCCTACTCGATTTAGACTCTCCTGAAATGGAAAGAGCCACTCACGAATGGAGTAAGGCTTTTGAGGACTATGACAATGATAAAAACCAAAAGCACGAAGATAGGGATTAGGAATAAGAACCACACTTTGACCATCCTTTGTTTGAGTCAGGCAGTGAGGAAGACACCACTGAATAAGAATACAATAAACTCAAACAAAGTAATAAGTTCCAAAAGATAATGGAAAAGATGATTGGTGAAGATAAAGAGATACTTTCTCCATCTAGCATCCACTGGCGTAAAGTTACCCAAATATTATGATGTGGAACAACTAAAATAAAAGGAGGTACCAACTCATATATCTATTCTCACCAAAAAACTCACCTTGATGCAAACAGAGCTTATGACTCTCAAACAGGAGAAGGCTAAACCCAAGATGAAATACTCTTTGGACTTCATTTGTCTATTTCCTTTTGACAAGAGTATTACTATGGTCCCATTTCCTCCTAACATGGAAAGACCAAAATATGATAAATATACGGGAGAGACTGATCCCCATGACCATGTGAGAGCATTTTGTGCTCTAAGCATAGAATACATGCATGAACCTACATACCTCATGCGGCTCTTTTCTAGAAGCCTAGGAGGCAATGCCATGGAGTGGTTCTCAAAACTTACACCTACGGTAAAAAATTTTGAGGAGTTAATTCAAAAATTTATCCAACATTACTCCTATGATATCCAGCATGATGTGACTATGATGGACCTATGCAACACTAAAAAAAAGACTGGCGAATCCTTTACACTCTTTCTACAAAGGTGGAGGAAAATATTTGCACGGTATTCAAGAGGTATTCCGGAATCTGAGAAAATGGAAATCTTTGTTAATAACTTGGTACCTGAGTTGAACTATGCATTGCAAATGCAAGAATCCCCTAGCTTCAACAAGATGATCAAAAATGCCATCTGTATTGAAGAAGTTATGGTCAAAAAGGGGGAGATCACTCTCCAAAGTGAGAACAAATCTACCAACTCCAACTCCAAGCCTAAGTGGTGGAAGAAAAAAAATTTTTTTGTCAACGATGGAGTAGTAGATGCCTCTAATGTTAATTCTAAATTTGAGGTGTTCAATCTAACTAATAGCATGCAAGAAAGAAAAGATGCCAAGGTAACAACTTCCATACCTAAAGCAAACAATGATAACTACAAGGGTTGACCATGGACTTCCAAGCCTCAAAGGACATTCACTCCCTTGCGAGAGCCTCTCGAGACTTTTTTGAAGACACTATTAGACAACAAAGTTATCACGATCCTAGATTCCCAACCGTGGGAACTAGCGGTCAAACCCAGGTGGTGGGATGATAATTCTTACTGTGTCTTTCACAAAAACAAAGGACACGAGACTAACAACTACCTTAAACTTAAACATGTTATCCAAGACCTTATCGAAGGAGGCAAGATCAAAGTGGAAGGACACACCACTAATGAAGATCATATAGAATTTAACAAGTTGTTACCTAATTATGAGAAGGGGGAAGCATCCAAAGGAAAAGGAAATGAGGTGAACTATACCTACTCTAAAAGTGATAACGTGATCAACATGCTAGACATTAAAACTGAATCAATTAATGTGATCACTATAAAAGGTGTGAAAAACACATCTTCCCAATCTAATGTAGTGACCTGAAGTCAAGCATAGGTCACAATCAAAGGACCCAATTCCCCATCAAAACTAACAACAAAATTACCCATTGTCACTATCCCTAACCTGACAGTGACAAAACAAATGGTTACTATTCCTGCAACAAAGTATGACTTGGTGGACCAATTGCAATGAACCTCTACTAAAGTTTCCATTTTTGAGTTGCTTAAAATCTCCACAGTGCATAGAGAAATCCTAGAACAAGCCCTACATGCCGCAAATGTCCCAAAGGACCTTGATATAGACAAATTACAAGCGATGGTTAATCACATTTTAGTACCACATTATCTCTCCTTTTCTAAAGAGGATGATAAATCATTGACACATCTATATAATCAACCCCTTCACATTGAAGTCCTCATTCATAAATCTTGTGTTAGACATGTATTGATAGATGGAGGTGCAGGATTGAATATTTGTACCCTTAATCTAATCAAGAAACTGGGTCTCTCAGAACAGACCATTGATTCCAGAAGCAAAATCACTATCAAAGCTTATGATGAGGAAGAGAGATCCTCTAAAGATCTCATTGTTCTACCCATCAGAGTTGGACCGGTTGAAAGGAATGTCATATGTCAAGTTATGGATCTACCCCTAGCTTACAACATATTGTTGGGGAGACCCTGGATTCACAAAATGCAAGCTGTACCATCTACCTTCCACCAATGTATTAAGTTCCCACCTAACGGGGTGGAAGTAACAATTCCTGCAGATACTTATTATACTTGCAACAATATCAAGGCAGGTAGTATGATTCCACATAACAAGGAAGCTATGAATGAGATTGCTCCTGAGACTACCAAAGAAATGGTGATGAAATTTTTTTGAAAGACCTTAAAAATTGAAGAAACAGGTATGGGAGAATACAACCTGGACATGACCCCATCATTGACAGAATTACCAATATCACCAAGATCCTATGGAAAACCTTCCTCATCATTCACACCTGTTGCATCTCAAATGATAGAAATCCACAAATCAACTGCCATGGTTAAGGCATCCACATCTTCTTTAGATAACACGGAAGAATAGGCAGTCTTGGCTTGGCTTTATAAGGGAGAACCAACAGAAGTCGAGGTAAAACATGTAGAAATATCCCCAAAATAGTATGGTAAAGGATATGACCTCCTCAAACAAATGGGATACAAAGGAAAAGAACCTCTAAGAGACATAGGAAGAGGACTTATTGAACCTATGTACATGGAGTTCAGAAATACTAGAGACAAAACATGTCAAGGCTTCAATAATAAGTCTGAAGACCCTGCTTCAAAAGATAGTCTGATCTCTAATAAAGGGAGTGATGAAACTGAAGAAATAGAGCTAGAATCATGGTCCTATGAAAGATTATTACATATTGGAACATAGAATCCCAAATATCAAGGTGAGCTCTATGTACCAGGCTTTGCAGTACCACAAGATCTTCGCTTTCCTTTGTTAGCACAAACTCCTATTTAAGAGGTAGAAGAAACAATAGAGGACAATCCAGTAGTACCATTGGTCACAACAGTTACTGCAGACACACCAAGACCACAAGATTCAAATCCTAACTGGGGGCAGTTAGTCACAATCACACATGTCCTTGATTTACCACACTTTGATCCACAGGTGGCTAATTGGGTACATCATATAACTATTGCTAAATTCTTGAATAGGTCTGATGATGACGATACTGACTCTCATGATTATGAGTGGGATGAGTTATATGTCACTACAGAGGACATCGAGATAGATGTGATTCACATGTTTGCAGCTCCATCAACACCTAGTGCACATCCTAACACTACTCCTAATAGTATTGATATTCCTGAAGCAGAAGAGGAATTCTTTCCCCCAATCATTGATGGAGAGACTGGTGTTTTCCTAATTCTGGAAGAACTTTAGAGGTGACAAGCAAGAAGCCCCCTTTTACAGAGAGATGATGATGAAGGTTCCACTAACAAGTCACTAGAGTTTAGTCCACATATAACTAACAATGACCCTTTTAATGACGATCTAACTCTTATTGATCTAAAAATCAAAGAAATTAACCTAACAGAACATGTCATGTCAGTTAATGGTCTTGATGCTAATGCAATGTTGTCCTTCCCAAAGTTTGATTCCTTGTCTTTGATAAACCCAGATTTGATTGATTGGACTAACACATATCCTCGACTTCCCCAATGACTACACCTTTGATTGCTATCTAAATGCTTGTGAACCTTACCCTTCTTCCACCAATGCAAGGAGTGTGAACATGTCACAGGAAGATATCAAGTTTTTCAGCCACAAATTGAAAAATAAAAAGAAGAAAAGAACTGATGGTGAAAACCACGTTGTGGCAGTATCAGATTCTAAAATAGTAAAAACAAAAGATGTATCTGATGGTGAATACCTCTCAGAGGTGCCAAAGGATGAGATTCTTGATATCCTCCCTGAGCACTTTCAAGAAAGATCTTTAGTTCTGATAGAACCAATAGAACCAGTTAACTTGGGCACGGCTGAAATTCCTCAAATTATACACCTAGCACAATCTTTTTTAGAAGAGGAAAAGACACAGTTCACTGAGTTCCTAAAAGAGAAAAAAATCAAATTTGCATGGTCTTCTACCGATATGCCTGGACTAGATCCTAAATTAATAATGCACCATTTATCTATAGCTCCTGAGATCAAACCCGTAAAACAAAAACTCAGAAAGATGCATTCTCATGTTGCATTACTAGTAAAAGCAGAGCTAGAGAAACTATTGAAAGTTGGATTCATCAGAGTCATTGCTTACGAAGGATGGATCTCTAATGTGGTCCTAGTATCTAAATTAGATAAATCTATCTAGATCTGTATAGGCTTCAAGGACTTAAACAAGGCATGTCCTAAGGATGATTTTCCACTACCTAATATTGATATGATCATAGACCTCACAGCAGGCTAACAAATTTATTCACTAATGGATGGGTTCTCAGGCTATAGTTAGATTAAAATTGCCCCTGAAGATCAAGAGAAGACCGCATTTACATGTGCATGGGGCACCTTTTCCTAGAACATCATGCCATTTGGGTTAAAGAATGCAGGTGCTACATATCAATGAGCAATGACCACTATATTCCATGACATGATGCATAAAAACATGGAGGATTATGTGGATGACACCTTAGCTAAATCAAAAGAAAGAAATACTCATATTGATGACTTAAGAAAAATATTGGATCGAATGGAGCAATTTCAACTTAGGCTCAATCAAAATAAATGTGCCTTTGGGGTCCAATTAGGAAAGCTCTTAGGATTTATTGTCTCAGAAAAAGGAATTGAAGTAGACCTGGAAAAATTCAAAGCTATACTAGAGATGACTCCTCCACACAATATTAGTCAAATGAGGGCATTACAAGGGTGACTCCAGTCAATTAGGAGGTTCATGTCACAGCTTGCGGATGGAGCACAAACCTTTACCAAATTGCTACATAAGGGTATCACCTTGAAATGGGATACGCATTGTGAAGCCAACTTCAGAGAATTAAAAGAGTACTTGGCTACTCCTCCTATTCTTATGGCACCCATTCATGGAAATTCATTACTCCTATATATCTGAGCTACAACCACATCACTGGGAGTATTACTGGCACAAGAGGATGAAACTAAGAAAGAAAGAGCAATCTACTACATCAGTAGAACACTAGTCTCCTATGAACTCAACTACAAAATTATTGAAAAAGCATGCTTAGCGGTTGTCTTTGCATCACAAAAATTGAGGCATTACATGCTATCCCATATAGTAAGGCTTTTTGAAAAGATAGATCCTTTGAAGTACCTCCTAAGCAAGATAGCATTAACAGGACATCTGGAAAATTGGGTCCTCATTCTAAGCAAATTTGACATTGAATATGTGGATAGGGGAGCTATTAAAGGCCAAGTCCTTGCAGATCAATTAGTTGATTCACCACTCCAAGATGATGAACCTTTAAGAATTGAGTTCCCAGATGAGACAATTATGCATCTAACTGAGTATCCATGAAATATGTACTTTGATGGTTCTTTCACACAACAAGGCTCTGGAGCAGGGGTTCTATTCATATCTCCTCAAGGCTACAAAATACCAAAGTCCTACAAATTGATGTTTCCATGCAAAAATAACATTTCTGAATATGAAGCATTGGTAAACGGTCTTAAACTTGCCATGGAGTGGAAGATTGTAAAGTTACATGTGTATGGTGACTCCTAGCTCATTATCAATCAAGTTAATAGATATTATTAGACAAAATATGAGAATTTGATGCCCTACAAGCAACTGGTAGATGACTTAAAGAAGTACTTTTTCTTCATCATATTCCAGCATATACCAAGAACATAGAACAAAGTTACAGTTGTTATGGCTACCTTAGCATCATGTTACAACTTGAGGAACATAAATTTTTCTATGACTTCTTGGTGGAAGAATTATCCTACCCAACCTTTGATAATCCTGAATACCAATTAATTTGTGCTTTAGACGCCCAAGACCCATTTCGGTATGCTAAAATTATTGCCTACCTAACTGACTAAACCATTCCCAATGACCTATCTAGAAATGAAAAAAGAGCCTTGATTAGGATAGCATCATGTTATGTCCTCACAACTAATAACTTATATTGACAAGGTCTCGATGGTACGCTTCTTAGATGTTTAGAGCTCGAAGAGTCAGATCGCACGTTACAAGAAGTCGATGAAGGTGTATGTAGATCACATTCAAACAACTTTTCACTAGCAAAGAAACTGCTCTGAATAGGTTATTACTAGCCTACAATGGAAAAAGATGCCATTCAATTTTCCAAAACATGTCATAAATTCCCAACACATGGAAATCTCATCCATGCTCCTGCCGGAGAACTTGTCCCATTCATGACACATTGGTCATTTCAGCAATGGGCCTTTGATTTGGTTGGACAAATATATCCTAATTGTTTAAGTGGACACAAGTACATCATTACGGCCTCAGATTATTTCACAAAGTGGTTCAAATTTGTACTGCTAATCAAAGCCACTAGCAAACAAGTGGCTATGTTCATCTTGAACTACATTATTTGTAGATATGGGATACCCTCTTCAATTGTAATAGACAATGGGAGCCAATTTAAAAACCAAGACATTGAAGACCTTTGCACACAATTTCACATTACTCAACATTTCTCCTCAATCTATTATCCTCAAGGTAATGGATAGGATGAGACATCTAACAAGAATATTCTCAAGATCCTACACCAAACTATGAGTAAGTCTAGCAGAGACTGGCATTTACAACTAAATTCGGCATTATGGGCCTATAGAAAAAGCATCAAAAAACCAACAAGAGCCATGCCATTTTCTCTAGTCTATGGAGCTGAGGCAGTACTACCTATTGAGTTTGAAATCTCATCCTTGCGGGTATCTTTACAAGGTCTTTTTACTGATGAGCAATACCGCATTGATAGGGTAAATTCTTTAGACTTACTTGATGAGTGCAGGAAATAGGCATTCGATCATCTGAAAGGTGTACCAAGAATGAATGTCCAAAGGGTACAATAAAAAGGTCAAACCACAATAATTTCAAGTGGGGGATCTTGTCCTAAAGGAGAATCCTAAGAACCAACCTAACAAAGAGCAGAAAGGAAAGTTTGAACCTAACTGTTTGGGACCTTATGTTATCACTGCTACTTTTAGGACTGGATCCTATCAACTAGCTACACCTAAAGGAGATGTCCTTTTAGATCCTATCAATACTCTACATTTGAAGCAATTCTACGCTTGATGTTTGGCTAGCAGAGCCTGTATAGTGAAAAACTCAGAAAATACCAAAAATATCAGAAAATTGATCCTGAAGAAAATAAAAAATAGTGGAAAAAGTCCTGAAGAAAAGGTATCCTTGGTGAAAAACTGGTAAACAGGCACCTTGATACTACAAAAACATTTGAAAAAGAAAAAATAGCAAAAAAATTGAAAAAGAGAAAAATGCCTTGAGAAGAACCTAGTAAAATAGGCATCCTGGTAGCAAAAAGAATGAAAGGTCTTGCCGAGTGGTGAAAACCTGGCAATCAGGTGTCACTTGTATTCTACACTCTATCTATCAATACATTTCCAATACTAATCCTTCATGATTATGCCTATGCTAAACATTGAATTTGTTTCCTTACAAGAATCTTATCCTTGCTTGGGATTTGTCTGCATTTCTATCTTAGGATCAAGTCATTTTTTACTGAGGGCATCTTTGCTAGTATGATAGGTTGTGTCTGCTAGGTCATCATAGGAGGGTTTGTCTCATGATATGATGCTTTCCCCAAACTATCACTTTCATGAAACGAGGATGACACAAATATTACACTAACATGAATGGTGTTCCTAAGACCTACATTAGATTACAAACAAGAAACATGCACAGAAATGGAACAACATATCGCGTGAATTCCAACTTTTTAATTGATGAATCTCTACTGCACTTGAAAAATGAATCGATTGTATTTCTCAATACTACTTAAACACAGTTTTATCTTGGTTTGATTATAACTCTTTTGTGCACTGATGATGTTTTAATTGGGGGCATCTAAGAAGTTATGAATTTTATTTGATTGATTTGCAATTGATAGTTGTTATGTCTTCCGAGTTACTCCATGACATCTGAACAAAGACAAAGAGTCACAAGGACAAGGGCATAACATTTTCTTGGTTTTCTATGTATGGTGATTGTTCCAAATGGTCATATACATTTCACCTAACTTGGATGTTTATGGTAAGAGCTGCCAACCTAAGTGGATAGCCGCATATATCTCAATCTTTGTTATGTGTAAACTACGGTGAGGTTGAAATAATTTCCTTATCTGTTCTCTAACTTAGATTCTCATGAAGTTATATGAAGCATAATTTACCCAAGGATATGAATTTTCAAGGTCATTGCGGGTCCAATATCTTACCTTACACAGATTCTAACATAATAAAAGGAAAGTGGCTAACTTGTCATCCTGGCTTATATGCCTTGATGCCTAAGTATAATTTTGGCATTTCATCCAACAACCATAGTATTCATACTTTCATAATATCAGTGGGTATTAGTGATTGTTGTACTATCATGTGGTATCCATTCTGAAAAGTGCCCAATGATGATAAAATGATCCAATATCTGCAAATCAGTGACAGTCCTAAGAGTCTTCATATAGATGCATTTAGAGATTACATGATTCATTTTGAAAGAGCAACATAAGGATTTGAGCTCAAACTCCTTTCTATACTTAATTCATCTGAAATCCAAGTTAATGACATACTCAATGATTCCTAAAATCTTTGATCTATCAGGAATGAAACTGAACTCACATTTTAAAATGTAATTAAATTTGGTACTCATGTGTTTACTCTTAAACACACCCCCGTTTCTCCACTTCTTCTAAAATCCATTCTTTCTCGATCTAACTAATCCATGCAAGTGATACATCATTTCAATAGAGGGATTTTCTTCTTCCTTTAATTTCATTCCCGAGGGGCATGATCATACTATTATCGATCAAATTCTTGCTTGAAACAACATTAAAAATGAATTTGTTATCAAAAACTAAAAGGTATGATGGTTCCTTAACTAAGTCAGAACTGTTGGATTGAAGGCTTCAGTTATCACAAGTTGGATATCCTATGTCTACTTTTTCTTAGATTCTTATTAAGCTCTTGGAAGCTTCATACTGACTTTTGGATGACAAACAAGTTCGGAATCAGTATTATTAATCTTTGGACGACAACCAAGTTTAGAATTGGTATCTTTAAGATCTTTGATTATTGACCTTTGTACGACAACCAAGTTCAAATTCAATTCGACCAATTTAGTTCAATCAAGTGCAAGACTGATCTCATCAGGTATTTCGTTCGATCATGAGAGAAATTCTCAAACTTTATGAAGTCAACATCAAAAACTTTCTTTGAATCAACACGCTGCTCACACATCAATTCAAAGAGGGGAAAATGTAACCACCTAGATTTTGTCTACTCTGACTATAGACCCTATTTGACCTAAGTGTTATCATACCCCCAATTATGCCCAGACAACTCTTCAATTGGCTGGCATAATTCATTCAAATCAGATTTAATTCCTAAAGTGATCTAATCACTAATTTTCACTAATTACTTTAGCCAATCAAATCAGATCAATTCAAATCAAACATGGCTAAGGTAATTAATTTAAAAGGAATTAAGGAAAAAAAATTAAAAGCTTAAGTGATTAATTAAATGTTAGTAATAACTGAGAGGGGGGGTGAATCAATGGCCTCAAAAATGTATCCTATAAACTTAACCACCAATCTATAAACCTCAGATTATTATGTCCCTACAAGATGCATTCCATGAAATACTTATAATGATTAACTATTTGCCGGTGTTCTCTATCAATCCTTATTCTTTCTTGATTACCGATAAGCAGTATAACTATTTACCAAAACTCAGTAAATAAGCAGAGTATACCAATCAATCCAGAATTAGCTATGTAAGATACTAAACAATAAATAAATGAATCATACACACATAAAACATGAATTTTTAACGTGAAAACCCTGTTAAGGGAAAAACCATTGGGTCTGGTACCCCAAATTTTTACTCTTCTGAAGTGAGCCTTGTTAGGAGCCAACCCTGTTAAAGGTTACAAACACACTGTTAAGTGCGACCTTGTTAGAGGATTATATAGATAGAGGTTGTCACTTAGTATTGGGCATATATTACTACCATCCTTGAATCAGCCTCCTTCTTAGACTGTCAATAGGTATCGGGCAAGTCCAATGCTACTTTCATGAATCAACCTTTTTGGCACTCCTTGGGATGTACCTCAATATATAGAAGACTATTAAGTTCTTCTCGGTTGAGAGACTTGATGCTTCAATGGTTAAACTGAAACACTATGACATGTTCATATTGCAACTTTGAATTGCAGATTTTTAGATCTATTAATGTACATTACCTCTCTGATCAATGTATCAATTCAATCCTTGTGTTCCACACTTTCTGCTCTGTGATGTTGTGCTCACTGTTCGTCGGTGTCTGAAATATTCCTTAGCTCTCCTTCATCTTGTTTGATCAGGACTATATGAAGTTGTTCTAAATCATTTTCTCTTCAGCATCCTCTTTTTATTCACTCCCCTTATCCCCTTTTCATGCATATGAAAATGAATTAAGCTTGTCTCTTATATAGACATGATATTCATCATTTCTTGATTCTTGATTCTTGGTGTGATAAACAATCTAGCCAATTAGATTTAAAGCATAACTCCTAATTTGTCTCGCAGATATCTTCTTGCCAACTGTAAAAATCATCTTTAAATCAATCACTTATCTCTGGTTGAATAAAACAAAGTAAACAACCAGTTAAGTCTATCTTTAGCTCTGCCACCTAGATATTTTATCATTTTCTAAAATCTCTATTCTGTCGGTCAACTCTGCAATTAGTCATCGGTGACAACTAATAGTTTCATCAGTGAGACTCCAGTTAGCTTTGTGATCTTCATCCATTGGGCAACATAGGATTTTTACTCATCAGGCAACTCTGTCTTTAGCTCGTCGGGCAACCTGTGGTTTTTGCTTCATCAGGCAACACTGTCTTTTGCTCATCGGGTATCACTGTGACTTTTTATCTTTGCTCTGTCCGTCGGTGTGCACTCCATCAGTGTTGTTTCTCACTTAGTGAATACATGAATTTTATGTATTGTTGAAAGCATAACCTTTATTCCTTTGGTTCTCTGAAGTCTTTCACATTATGTACATGACCGTACAGATGATATCAAGTTGACATCAATGAAAATACAAACCATTAACTGATTTAATGCCTTGCATTATCTTCAACTTAACATTATCAAATATTCAATCAGTTATATGTCATCAATATCTCCCTTTGGTATTGATGGCAACATACTATATTATCACACTATACTATTTCTAATACAATATGAAATACAACAGTTGAGATTCATCAAACTACCAATCTTTTTGTTCTGTTAACCGATAAATATTTGACCATTGGTAAGCTCTATTTTAGCTTAGATTTGATTCTTGTAGTTCTATGTCTTATGATGTGTTGAGTCCTCTTCTTGTGTCAATTTCTCTCTTTTGACTGTTCTTTCTCTTTTGATGTCTTTTTCTCTTGTCAGCAACTCTCCCTTTGTATAATCTTTCCATACAATATCTCTCCCTAAGGATATAGTCTCTCCCTGTTGGAGTAATGTGATAATGGATAATCTCTCTCCCTTTTTAGAAATCTCTCTCTTTGGATTGATAATATGGATAATTTCTCTTTCTTTGACAACAATGCCAAACAAATATCTTGCAAATATCTGACATTAATGTCAAACAATCTTTTCTTTCCATCCATAATATATTCCTTGAATTTCCCTTATCCACCGGCAATATAACAATATGCTCTGGTGCTCGGTTCTGATATATACTTTGTATATAGATGTAGCTTTGAAGTTCATCTCTTTGCTTGCATAAACATGAATGATATTCTGATAATATGTAGGCTAATGCAGCCTTTAGTCATTTTACTGATTGATAGATAAGGGTTTGACCCCTAGTCTCTTTCTCAAGTACTCAAATGTATCCTTGGGCAGTGGCTTGGTGAAGATATCAGCTAATTGTTCTTTTGATTGCACATACTCAAGTATCACCTCTTTTTCTTGAACTTTTTCTCTCAAATAATGATACTTGATGGTAATGTGTTTAGTCTTAGCTGCATGACTGGATTCTTGGAAATGTTTATTGGGCTGGTATTATCACAATAAATAATCACTGTTTCTAGGATCTTCATATGCATACCTTCCAGTAACTATTTGATCCATGCAATATTTGAGCATTTTGTAGTAGCAGCAATGTACTCTGCTTCTGCAGTGGACTGAGAGATGCATCCTTGCTTCTTGCTAATCCATGTGACGAGTCTGTCACCCATAAAGAATGCTCCTCCATTTTTTCTCTTTTGGTCATCAAGATTTCTAGCCTAATCAGCATCGGTAAACACCTTAAGTTCAAATTTTCCTTCTCTTCTATACCATAATCCATATTCCTCAGTATTCTTCAAATATCTTAGAATTCTTTTCACAGCAGTCATATGTGATTCCCTGGGGTTAGAAAAAAATCTGGCAACAATTCCTATAGCAAGTGCAATAGTTGGTCTAGTGTGTACAACATACATGAGTTTTCCAATCATTGATCTATACAAAGTCTGATTTACCTCTGTTGTCTTTTCCTCCTTTGTCAACTTACATCTAGTAGCCATCGGTGTTCCAACTAGTTTGGAATCTTCCATCTTGAATATTTTCAGGACCTCTTTAATGTATTCAGACTGTGTAATGAAAATACCTTCACTTTGTTGAATGATCTGTAGACCAAGAAAGAACTTGATCTCTCCAAACATAGACATATCAAACTCTTTGCTCATCTTATTAGAAAATTATTTTGCATAGCATATCATTGCCTCCAAATATGATGTTATCAACAAATATTTCAGCAATCAATGTGTTAGCATCAGTATCTTCCTTCAAATAAAGATTACTGTTTTCACTAGTCCTTACAAATCCAATACTTATTAGATAGGAATGAAGTCATTCATACCAGGCTCTAGGAGCTTGTTTTAATCCATACAAGGCTTTATGAAGTCTACATACCATGTTTCTCTTGTCTAGGTCTACAAACCCTTTTGGTTTCTCAATGTATACCTCTTCTTCAAGTATTCCATTTAGGAATGCTGACTTGACATCCATTTAGTATACCCTGAATCCATTGAATGCAGCATAAGCAAGTAGTATTCTTACTCCTTCTAGCCTAGAAATGGGTGCAAAGGTCTCTCCATAGTCTATACCTTCCTCTTGTGCATACCCCTTGCATACTAGTCTTGCTTTGTTTCTTGTGACTTCTCCATTCTCATTCAGCTCATTCTTGAATATCCATTTAGCACCAATGACATTCTTGTCATCTAGTCTTGGCACAAGTGATCATGTATTGTTCTTTTCAATCTTCTCAATCTCATCATTCATAGCACTTATCCATTCTTCATTATCAAGTGCAGCATTGACAGATTTTGGCTCGAACTCAAAAATTAAACAATTTGAGTTTAAAGACTTACTTCTTGTCCTTGTACCATCTTTCTTATCTCCTATGATCTGGGTCTTTGGATGGTTCCTTCTTACATATCTTTCAAGTATAGGTACAACTCTTTGTGTATCATCTTGATCATCATTTTTTTCTTCATTCAATTCTTCATCACCTTGCACATTATTTTGATCATTTTCCTAACCGTCGGTATTTGCAGCCTGACCGTTGATTGCAACATTCAGTTGTTCTAGAATAAAGCACTATTCCTCAGGAAGAGTGTTGGGTTCTTCATATTATACAAACTTGTTGTAGTCCTCTGGTTCTTTTGTGCTTTCCATTTCATTCATTTTTGCAAATTCATCTATCTTCACATTTGCACTTTCAAAAATTTTGTTAGAAGCCTTGATAAGACATTTATAAGCTTTGCTCTTGGTGGAATACCCTAGAAAGACACCTTCATCACTCTTGGTGTCAAGCTTTCCATTTTTATCATCCTTTAAGATATAACATTGACTAAAAAATATTTTGAAGTAACTTACATTGGGTGTTTTACCATACCATAGCTCATAGGGTGTCTTCTTTGTGTCCTTCTTCAATTGTACTTTGTTTAATGTGTAGACAGCAGTACTGACAGCTTCTCTCCAGAAGATTTGGGTGATGCCTTTCTCTATTATTAGTGTTCTTGCATAATTAACTATGGATCTGTTCCTTCTCTCAGCAATCCCATTTTGCTCTGGTGTTCTTGGTGCAGAAACCTGTCTTGTTATACCATTCTCAATACAGAAATTAGTGAATTCATCTGATATAAACTCTCCTCCTCTATTTGATCTCAAATATTTCAAATCCTTACCACTTTATTTCTCTACCATAGCCTTATACCATTTAAACATCTTGAATGCTTCAGATTTATCTTTTAGAAACATAACTCTCATCATTCTAGAGTAATCATCAACAAAGAGAATAAAATATCTATATCCATAATAACTCTTTGTCCTCATTGGTCCACATAGATCAGTATAGACTAATTCTAGAATATCATCAGATGTATGGGTTTTACTTTTGAAACTAGACTTTGTCATTTTACTTTTTTGACAATTCTTGCACATGATGTTGTCGGGCTTTTTCATCGTCGGTAAGCCTCTTACATTTCTCCTTCTTCTTATTTTCATCATGTTGTCAAAATTCACATGACACAATCTTTTGTGCCACAACCATATGTCTTTGTTTCTAGTCATTAAGCAAGTGGTGTTAGTATCATTCAGATAGAACAAGTTACCTTTTATCTGTTCACCGGTACCAATCAATCTTCCTGATTCATTGAAGATCTTTGCCTTCTTATTCTCAAATGCTACTCTGTGACCTAAATTATTTAGCTGAGAAACACTCAATAAATTATAATTCAATCATTTTACCCAATAAGTATTTTCATATTTAATCAGGTTATTCAACATTATAGTTCCTTTACCTTCAACCGGACAAGGTGTATCATTACCCATTCTTACTGTACCGCCATTATAATACTCAAAAGTGTTAAACCTTTCTTTCTCACCAGTCATGTGATGAGTGCATCCACTATCTATAATCCAGATGTCATTCTTTCTAACCTTAGATATGAGTGCATTTTTTACATACCTTTCATCTTCATCTGAATCATCTTTCACAGCCACAAACACCATCTCAATGTCTTCATCAGGTTCGGTGTCAGTATCTTCATCTTTGCAAGCAGCTAGGTAGATGGATTTCTTGCCTTTGTCTTTGTAGTCTTGGGTATCTCTTCTTTCTGATTGTCAGTAGCTTCGTAATCTTTGTTATCACCTTTATCAGATTTCTTCTCAAAAGATCTGTCCATTGATTTTCTATTAGTCAGAGTATTTTTTTCCCTAATTAGGTTAGGTCAAATATGCTTGTGAAAAGGGCTTAGGGTTTTGAGATTTCAATGTATGAGGGATTTTCATAGCTTCCTGTGACGGTATTGAGTTGTAGGTTTCAGATTGTAATTGCTGGATAATAATAAAAATATTGGACTCGTTGTTGGTGGATGTAGCCTAGGGATTGGGTGAACCATGTTAAATTTCTGTGTCATTTGTGTTCTCTTCCGTGTTTATATTTGCATTTTTATGCTTATTATTCTAACAAGTAGTATCAGAGCAAGGTTTTTTTGTTCATTCTTTCATCTATTCTCTGAAGCAGGTCTCATGAGTTAGTGGGAGAGTCTCTCGGTTAAGTGGGAGAAATGGTAGATGAGGGTAGGCTGAAGGTTGATAAGTTTAATGGGCAGAACTTCCAGTTATGGAAGATGCAAATGGAGGACTATCTCTATTAGAAGGATCTATGGTGGCCATTAGAGGGAATAGCCAAGAAAGAGGCAGCAATGTCTAAGGAAGATTGGGATATTTTAGATAGGAAGGCACTGGGGAGTATTCATTTATGCCCAGCACAATCAATGGAATTCAATATTACTGGAGCAACGATAGCTAAAGATCTAATGGAAACCCTAGTGAAGTTGTATGAAAAGCCTTTAGCTTCAAACAAGGTATTTCTCATGAAGCATTTATTTAACATGAAAATGGTAGAAGGGGGATCAGTCACTGATCATTTAAATGAGTTTAATATAGTTACAAGTCAGTTAAATTTAGTTAAAATTACCTTTGATGAAGAGGTTAGGGCTCTCTTGATTTTGTGCTCTTTGCCAGAAAGCTGTAATGGCTTGGTAATGGCTGTTAGTAACTCTATTTATGGTTCTAATACCCTAAAGTTTGATGATGTTGTTGGTGTTATATTGAGTGAGGAAATGCGTAGGAAAAGCTCAAGGGCATCCACATCGGGTAGTGTATTGAACGCAGAAAGCAGAGGCAGAACAAGAGACAGAGGAAAAAACTCTGGAAATCATGGAAAATCACGAGGGAAGTCAAAGGGAAAGAGGTCTTAGTCAAGAGGACCTAGTGACTATTGGTACTGTGGAAAACCAGGACATAAGAAGAAAGATTGTTGGTCTCAGAAGAAAGATCAAGGAGACAGACACAATGGAAACAAGGAGGCAAATGTGGTAAGTAACGAATCTAAAGAGGATGCTTTGCTCTTGTCTTTAGAAAATGTTGATGATTCATGGGTATTAGATTTAGGGGCTTCATTTCATGCTACACCCTATAGAGGTTATTTTTTTTATTTTTTCCAAGGGGGTTTTGGGCTAGTTTATTTGGGAGATAATGAACCCTGTCAAATTGTTGGAAAAGGTAGAATCAAGATTAAGTTGCACAATGGGAATCATTGGCTACTACAAGAGGTAAGACATGTTCC
>MU227772.1:580506-596072 GCA_018584345.1 Thuja plicata
AACTCTATCTCAGGTTGATTATGTTGAAAAGGTGTTGCAGAGATTCTACATGAAGGATGCCAAAGCTGTCACTACACCTTTGCTTGGTCATTTGAAATTGACCAAAGAAATGTGTCCAAAGACACCAAAAGAAGAGGCAAAAATGTCCAAGATAACTTATGCTTCAGCTATAGGGAGCTTAATGTATGCTATGGTATGTACTAGGACAGATAATGCACATGCAGTGGGAGTTGTTAGCCGGTATATGAGTCACCCTGGGATTGAGCATTGGAATGCAGTCAAATGGATTCTCAGATATTTGAGAGGTACATCCAATAAGTGTTTACACTTTGGGGGCTCTTCTACTACTGTTCATGGCTTTGTTGACTCAGATTTGGTAGGAGATATAGATACCAGACAGAGTACTACTGGTTATGTATTTACTATTGGTGGGATAGCAGTGAGTTGGATTTCTCGGTTACAAAAGGTGAATGCGTCATCCACTACAGAGGCAGAGTATGTTGCTGCTACAGAGGCAGCCAAGGAGATTATATGGCTTCAATTCTTTATAGAAGAATTGGGACATCCACAGGTAGATAATTATTTGTATTTAGATAGTCAGAGTGCCATTCATCTTGCAAACAATTTTGCTTTGCACTCAAAAACAAAGCACATACAATTGCAATATCATTTCATCTGGTCAGTTTTGGATGATGGATAGTTAAAGTTGGAGAAGATACATACAGATGATAATCCAGAAGATATGTTTACAAAGGCAGTGACAAGGGAGAAGCTGAATTCCTCTTCAGCTTCGATTGGTCTTCTAGATTGAACAGAATAAAAGAACAGCAGAGTCCAGGGTGGTTTCTTTATTCCAGTGGGAACTATAGGTTTGGTCAATCAGTCTCCAAGTGGGAGGATATTGTTGTGGAGTCTGATCAGTCTCCAAGTGGGAGATTGTTATGTATGTGGAGCCTAATCAGACTCAGTTTCTTTCGGCATGGTTTCCCCCCCAAACATATCTATTTGAGCCCCTTGCGGGGTCCTGGGGCAGCGCCCCAGGCGGGTTCAAGGGGCAGAGCCCCTGATGGGTCAACCATTGATTTTCTATTAGTTAGAGTATTTTTTTCCCTAATTAGGTTAGGTCAAATATGCTTGTGAAAAGGGCTAAGGGTTTCAAGATTTCAATGTATGAGGGATTTTCATAGCTTCCTGTGACGGTATTGAGTTGCAGGTTTTAGATTGTAATCGCTAGATAATAATAAAAATATTGGACTTGCTGTTGGTGGACTTAGCCCAGGGATTGGGTGAACCATGTTAAATCTCTATGTCATTTGTGTTCTCTTCCATGTTTATCTTTGCATTTTTCTGCTTATTATTCTAACACTGAGAGCATCTAAGGACCAGACAAGAGATTTCATGCAAAAGGACAAAAAAGAATTAAATCAATTTCAAGAACAAGAACATAGGCTATTGATGAGAAGAGAAAGGTATTAATCAATCACTATAGGTGATATTATTATTATGAGAGCTTTAATGGATCTATGATCAGCAATTGTAGATTGCATACAGTTATGTCAAACATATGTACTCATTCTAACAAGTGTAGTACACTTAAGAAATCCTTCCAAGGAAGGTGGACCTAACAGTCCTATTGTAAATCTCTTAACTGAGTGCACACTTAAATCAATGTTGCTAAAGCTCTTAATAGAGTAGATCTTAATCGGTCTCCACTTTAATACTCCTAACGGGATAGATCATCAGAAGTGATCAATTGTAAGTCTTTACCAGCTCCCTTCCATTATGCAGATAGTGAAGTTTTGTGGGTGCCATCCCCACTGCATTTTTTACTTCCTAACAGGAGTTTTCTACGATATCATATCTTGTGTTGTGTTTATTGCTTTCATAAATGTTTCTATGAATGTTGCAAAAAATTAAAGATTGTGAATTAATGTTACATGCATAAGAAGAACAACAGATATGATTGGTAATACAGTAAAGAATGATTACTAATGATGAATGGTGAAAAGAGTTAAAAGTTTTAGAGGTACTAATTCACCNCCCCCCCCCCCCCCCCCCCTCTTAGTACTACTTCCCATTAATCCCAAAAATTGGTATAAGAGCTAAGTCTCTTCTTGGAAAATCTTAAAGGCTTAAGAGAAAAGATCATACAAATGGAGAAGTAAAAACTTGATAAGAATATTGAGAATAAAAATCTTGAGATACAAATGTTCTATGAATAGTATAAAGAAGCGAGAATCAAGATGAGAGAGTTGTTGGATGAGAGGAAAGGTATGGAAACTTGGATCAATGAAAAAGATTATGAAGAAGAAGAGATTCTAGATTTCTTTGAATCTTCGGGATCAAATGCAAGTAATACATCAGATACATCAGAAGAGAACATCACAAATATAAAGGAGATCAATCAATATCTGACAGAGCAAATAAAGATGCTACAAATCAATCAAGAGAGCCAGATGGTAAGAATGATTGATGTGATGAGTTCTGCTAGACAAGCTGAAACAGAAAGAACACTAGATATTGATGATAGAAGGAAGATTATAGAGAAGCTACGAGAGGAGTTAGAAATTCAAAGACATGCTGAGCATCACCATGAGATCACAAATCAGATTATTCTTATGAGTCAAGAAGCAAATATAATGAATATATAACTCATTGAAAGAGTACAGGCTATCGGTGAACTAAGAGAAGAAAATGAAAAACTGAAGCACGAGGTTAGAATTCAGCAACACCATAATGAAGTTATCAGAAAGGCTGAAGAAAGAAATAAAAGAATGGGTGATTTTCTTGAAGGACAACAAAGAGTCAACAACAACAATGGTTTAGGCTTTACCGAAAATGGAGAATCATCAAATAAAATCAATCCAAAGAATGTCTATGAAAATCCAAGACCAAGAAAGCTGACATGCAAACATTGTGGAAAGCAAGGGCACACATCAAATGTGTGTAGAGGCAAAATGAAAGGTATTCGTAAATCTACATCTTCATTCATAGGATTATGTTATTAATGTAACAAGAAAGGACATAAAGCATATGAATGTAAGTCTAAGATGGATCAACCAAAGAAGGAAACCTACATGGACAAATATTTTCCTACATGCAAGATGAATGGGCACACAAGTCTTGAATACTAGAAAAAGAAAAGGCAAGCATGGAAGCCTAAAGGTCAAGAAACTCCCTATCAACCAAAGAGAATCAGTAATCAATATGTATGGGACTAGAGTACATGGAAAAACTGTACAACATGTGGTAGATATGGTCATATTGCTGCAAACTGCATGAGGGCATGGACCAAAAGGTTTAGAGGTTGGAAAAACCCCGGAATGGCATGCTTACACTGTCACAAAGCTGGTCATCTCAAGAAAGATTGCAAAGACCAAATGACAAAGACAAGCACATATCCCAATGGAAACACCATTGAAGATATTCAGAGGGATAGAGAAAAAATGTGGAGAAAAGCTTCAAGCAATGATGAAGCTAGACCAAGCAATGCAAATGGTGACACACCATCCAATGGATCCGGTGACATAACCACCCCCACTTAAGCTGAACAAGTAAGTATGGAACTGCACTACACCAAGTCATATTTTGCATCAGTTCCATTATACAATTGATAGATAGTCAAAATCTGCATAAATAAAGATGCATATTATGTTACTTGTTACAATTATGAGAAAAAAACCCCGTCGATAAACACATACCAAAAATCATCGATGAAGATAATGGATGAGTTGTTTACACTTACCAAAAATGGTCGGTCAACACATAAAATGGCTAAGTTGCCAATGCAACCTGACACCCATTGGTAAGGAAGCAAAGTTACAAAATTGTCATGACAGTATACCGATATTCGTTGGTAAAAGAAAAAATTATCAACACCTGTCCCGAGCATCCTGTCAACACCGACAATGATTTTGAAATTCTTCTCGATGAAATCCATCTTCATGTCCCAATGAGTCATTGAGCATTTATGACAAGACTTAGGGAAAAAAGTCTATAAATAGTTGACAGAAGCACTTCATTTTGCACCCGCGATGATTTGAAGAGAAAAGTAGAGCGAAAAATAGAGCAATTGAAGAGCATTTAGCAGAGCGACCTCGACTCAATCCAAGACACCCCAACTAGGTCATTCACCAGTTCACATATCAAAGTAAGTACCAAGGGAACCAAAAGAACTCTGTCATTATTTTCAAGAAAGCCCTAAATTTTCAAGAAAACCCTAAAACTTGAAAAATGATGACAACCACTTCAAGAACCACTAAGATCAAGAGTGATAAGAAGAATGTGGTCAGGTTAATCAAGAATAACATGTGTAGAGCCCAAATACAAGATATTCCTGGAGATTGCATCGCAACCCGATGAACCTGACGTGTTTTCTAAGATTCCACCTAGGGTTTTGCTAATAGAGGACGTAAGGTCCTATATTCACTGTAAGATTGCTGAAAAAGGTGATCTAGAGATGGATGAAGCTTACAATAAGCTTTGTGATGAAGAAGGGAACCTGAAGGAAGAGCACAAACACTTAGAGGTTAAAGGGATAACTAATGCCCTACATTTCCTGAGGGACTTCAAAACCGACTGGATAGGTTGGTACTTAGCAGAATGCATGATCAAAAGTTGTGGTTGGGTCAACCCAAACAAATCACTAAGGATGTCCTTCATTTTGTCACTGGTTATCTAATAAATGACAAGCCTAAGGTTCACAAGCATCCTTCCAGGCCAGAAGTTGAAAATATTAAAAAAGTTGAATGGGATAACAAAGGTCTAAAACTGAACACCATCACCGATGAAGAACTGAGGTTTGGTGCATGTGTGATTGGTTACAACATCTTTCAGGAAAGTAGGTTGAACAACATATCCTCAACATAAGTAAGCACAGCCTACAAGATAGTGACCAAGGGCATACAGATGGATATGTGTGAGATCCTACTAAAGCAACTTGATGAGAACATGAATACAATAAGGTCTACAAAGACTAACACATGTAAGTTTGGCTCACTCATCATGTGCATATTTTTCTACTTTCAAGAATACTTTCCTTCAGTAGGAAAAGTGAAATGGGATACCACAAAACCGGTGACATTACAGATTAGTGAACTAATTAAGTCACTAGGAGATAATTTTGAATTTCTTATGACTACATACTTCCTTGAATTCAAGGAAAAGATGATGGAAAGAACAAGAATCCCTGAGCAGCTAATTGAAAAATATAGGGATGCAATATGTTTTATGGTGGATACATATTTCACCCACATAAAACTGGTTGTACCAAGGAAAGCTTGGTTAGCCCCACTTGATTATAAAATTAACATAGATCAAGCAACCAATGCTATTGATGCATTGATCAATGAGCCAATTGAAAACAAAAAACCAAGGTTTGGAACCTATGAAGAGGCCAGGTCAAAGATAAAAAGAGGCCTAGAAATAAAAAAGATTGTCAATAAGAAAAATAAGATGGTCAATAATCTAAAAAAAGATTCTATCGGTCAATGAGGAGGAACAAGAACAAATAGAGGAAACTAATGAACAAGGAACCATCGATGAAGGGCATAATGAATATAATTCAGATTCTAAGGAAACTGAATTTGATACACCTCCACCTCCTACAAAGAAGCAGAGGAAAAGGAGTCAAACTGCTAAGACCGATACCACACCTCTTAAGAAAGGTCAAGTAAGGACCTATAAGAGGAAGCAGCCAACAAAGCAAATAAAGTAACAAAGGAACAAACTATGAAGGCCACACCTACAAAGAGGAGGAAAAGAATGGTCAGAACTAAAGCTAACATAGAGGATTCTAAAGAAGATGAGCCTGATGTAGTGAAGAAGAATTTCAGAAATCAAACAATTAATGAGGCTGTTGAATCCATTGTTGCATCTAGCGCAATGTATGAAAAGAAAATGTGATAATGGGATACACTCAAACCAGAGGACCAAAATAAGATACAAGAGGAAATCAGTAGGTCAATGGCGAAATTTAAATATGTACGAGCTGAATTTGTCAATCAAATACCCAAGGAGCTGGGTAACAGAAATTCTCAACAATGGTCATATGCTCTACAAACTAAGAGAGAAGCAAGGGAGAGGGTACTAGTAACACTTATGCCTCCCGAATCTAAGATAGAAGAAATCAAAGAAATACTGAAGAAGCACTCAGGAAAATTTGTAGCCAAGATAAGGGCTTACAAAGGGCTAGAGGATAAGTTTATAGAGCTAGATACAATGACCAAAAAAAAATGGAGACAACTCCCAGATCTTCCTACAGAGTCAACAAGTCATGAGGAATAGTTACTTCTCACTGACACACCTCATAGAGAGGAGGAGAAAGACAAGGCAAGTCCTCAGCACATTTCTTTGGACAATGTTGAAGATATGGAACAAATTGATTTGGACAAGGGATCTAGTTGAGTCAGTTGATCTGTATCAAGTTAGTAATGCTAATCGGTGAATATGTGTGAGACAACTGAGTTGCTAAGGCAACCGAGCATTTGTTATACTCACCAAGAAAATATATCATTAGTATTAACTGAGTTATTTGTTTATCGATCGAGTGGTTGGTAACAAGCATTTATTGCATTGACTAAAATTATTTTGTATAAATTTGAGGGAGGTGAAATCATTTGTTCACACAATGACTAAAGAGAAGAGTAGAGAAATTGAGAGAGAATTCATAAAAGATCACTTCAAAGGATTTTACAGAAATTCTGAGCACATTTTAAGCAGCTAAAGGCTAGAACAGGTAAGCATTTTCACTTATCGAGCTATTTGAGTTCTTTTGTGGGAAGCCCTAATTTGAAAATAATGACATCCTCATCACGAACCATGAAGGAAAAGATAGATAAAAGAAAAAAGGTAATTCTTTTTAAGAATTCAACATGCTCAAAACCCCATTACAAGATACATCCACAGGTTGCAGCTCAACCCTATGAAAAAGGCGTGTTCTCTGCGATACCACCTAGGGTTTACTAGTTCATGATGTAAGGGCATACATTCAATGCAAGACTAGTGAGATAGGGGATTTTGAGCTAATATCGACATATCAGACACTTTGCACTAATGGTAAACTGAAGGATGATCATAAACACCTAGAAGTGAAAGGGTTAACCAATGCCCTAGATTTCTTGAAGGAATTCAAAATAGAATGGGTATGCATAGTATTGAGCCAAGTACATGATGGAAATTTTTGGCTGGATGAACCGAAGCAAATAAGAAAAGATGTGATACATGTAGTAATTGGGTATCCTACAACAGATAAAACAAAATCCCTAAGTCACTCACCTAGAATAGAAATCAAAAAGATAATAGGAGTTGAGTGGGATGGTAGAGGTCTACAGATCAACACCATTAGTGATCCTAAACTTAGATTTTGTGCGTATTTTATTGCATACAAAATCTTCCAGTCAAGCAGACCTAACAACATTGCATGTGGAGCTATTGATATTGCATATAAGATTGTCAAGAAGGGTTTGCAACTCGACCTAGCCAAGCTGTTGCAGAGGCAACTAGAAGAAAATATGAGAACAAATCAATCAACAAGATCTAATACTTGTAAGTTTGGTTCTCTACTACTATGTACATTTTTCTATCTGCAAAACTTTTTCCCCTTCGTCGGTAATATAAAATGGAAGACAAAATGACCGATTACATTGCAAATCAGTGACTTCATTGCAAGTCTAGGCACAAACTTTGAACCCATTATGAATGAATATTTCACAAAGTTCAAAGCAGGAATGGAGAAAAGAACAAGGATACCAATGCAGTTGATAGAGAAGTATAAGGATGACATCTATTTTGTAGTTGACACAAACACAACACTCATCAAGGAAGTACAACCGAGGACAACATGGATACCTCTGATGGATTATGAACTTGGTATTGATTTATCTTCTGAGGCTATAGAGAAGTTACTTAATGAACCAGTTGACAAATCTGCCATGAGATTTGGCACATATGATGAAGTTAAGACCAGAATATCTATTGGATTACAAGTAGACAAAATGGGTAGGAAGAAGACAAAGATTGTTAAGACTTTGAAATGAAATTTTTCTATCACTGATGAAGAACTGGACAAATTAGTTAATGATACCGAGGAATAGACTACAGTCAGTGAAGATGATGAACAAACTTAAGATGTCAATGCCACCGAGTCAGATGAAGTACAAGAAGAGGCACCTAAGGCCAAAAAGGGAAAAGGCATAAAGACTGAGTCTTCACCGAGGACAAGAACAAGATTGAAGACAAAAAATTCACCACCTTTGAAGAAAGGAGTTGCAAAAATAACAAGACCATCACCGAAGTATACATATCATACAAGGAAGCCAAAGAATACCACTGGGACTACAACACTGAGATAAAGAAAGAAGTATGTAATAAATAAAGATGATAAGGGTGATTTTGATGATAACATTGATCAATTTAAGGTTGTGAAGGACAAAGTACCACAAACTATAGATGAGATAGTAGAAGCAATCAGGACAATCGAAAGGTTAGGACATCCAAATATCCATACTTATGCAAATATGACTACCGAGAATCAGAATAAACTAGAAGAAGCTATCATAGGTATGATGATTACTTTCAAAAAGGTCCCTATAGAATTCACTACATACATTCCTCAAGAATTATATGACAAGGTATCAATCAGATGGAATTATGCACTTAATACAGAGAAATAGATGAGAGAAGCAACTATCACTCTACTTAAGGCTGATTGCATAGTGGAACAGATTGATGACATCATGTAATAGTATGCAAAGAAATTCCCCAAGAAAGAAAGAAGACTGAATATACTTCAAGGGAATCAGAAATAAGTTGATGAAGGGAGCACCGTGATTTGGAAAAATCTTATATGTTTGAACTGAGAAAATAGAGGACATTGCATCTACATTCAATACCGAGGGACATCGATCGAGTACCAAGACAAATATTGATGATGCAACTGTTGATAAGGTATTGGAAAATATTCATGAGCTTTTCACAAATCTAGGTGATGCAAAGATCATAATAGAAGATATAACTGAAGGTGATCCCAATGAAAAAGAAAAGGAAGATGAAATGATAACCGGAGCTACTGAGACCTTAGATGAAAAAGATACAATCGAGGTCGCCCAAGAAATGGTACCAGGTAATCTTCTAATTCTGGTACAAGCAATTAATATTGAAAGTACAACACAAATGAAGACACCCAAGCAGGTCACAGATACAAATAAAGACACAGGTGATGTAAAAGGTAAAGAGACCAGGTATAGTGGAGCGACAACACAAGGTGATGCACCTAAAGATACCATTGATGCAGAAGATAAAGGTCAAGGTAACACAGAGACAATGGTAGACACTACTACCACTAGCACAGGTCAGCTATTGAGCCACCTACATAAGGCATCACACCCACTGAGCCACTAAAGTCAAATACCAAGCACAAGGCTCAATTATCATTAACAATATCTCCTACATCAAGTGTACAAGGGAAGAAGAAGAAGAAGAAGAAGAAGAAGAAGAAGAAGAAGAAGAAAGGGAGCAAGGATATAGTCACACTAGATGAAATCATCGACATCCCTGAATGTGACCCAAGGACACTTGATCTTGAATCACTTAAGAAATATGGAGAGTTGTGCACCCAAAAAGTAGCTCAAGAGAAGCTGAGGTTAGAATATAAGAATGCACAAGTTTTAGAGGTTGCAAAGGAGATTTTATGGCAAGTTGTTCCTAACTTCAACATCAATGAATCTATCCCCATCATTGATCAACTTGCACTTCTCACCGAGGAAATAAATGGTCCATACATTGATGTCAAGTATAAGTTAGAAGAGAGAGAAGAAAAGAAGATTCAGTACAAGGTTACTAAGAAGATCAACCTAGTAGTGGTAGTTCATAAGGTAACACTCTCAAAAATTGTAACAGGATTAAAAACTGTTATTATTGAAGCACTTACAATTCTGCAAAAGTTATGCACATTAGATCACTTCACTACCAAGCTTAGTGAAAAGTTAAAGAAATTAGATGATGATCTAAAAGATAGTGAAAACAGTTTTTCAACCGAGCAAAATGCATTTCAAATGCATTACACTAAGGTTCTACAAACACAGCGGTTGAGACTTGATTTGAAGAAGGAAGAGGAAAAAATAAGAGATCAAGTAACCGAGCTTCAGGCTATGTTACTACCACATTTAGCATTGATGCAAAAGCATGTGACACATGAAAATAATTTGATTTCCACCCTACAGATTTCAGTTATGGAAAGCATATATGATATGCATGCTCAACTGAACCTAGAGCAGTTAACCCTCGAGCATCTAAAAGAGGAATGGGAGAAATTATTGGAAAATCTCCAAAAGTCTGCTCCCAACATTTTTAACAAGTTGTAAGTTATTTCTTTTTGTCATTAATTTCAAAAAGGGGGAAACATGTATATATTTATGCATATCAAGAGCATGTACAAATGGGGAGTCATTATGTATAAGTTGTTGTGTATACTACATCTACATATAAATTTTTTTGATACTAATGCCAAAGGGAGAGAATGTTACTCCAAATGAGCTTTGAAGGTTGTCATTAGTATTCAAGCATTCAAACACCCAGTCGGTAAAAGAGTCAAGACAGAATAGTCAGGTAATGATATCTGAGTATAGTGATTACTGAGTAGACAAACTTACCGAGCAACAGTGTACACCAAGCACACAATATACATTGAGATACACAAGGAACACCGAGTACCAAGAGACAGTATTTACCGAGTAAACCAACAGTTACATAAAAGTTTGAATTGGCCCATCAATCTAGGTAACAAATTTTTGCTGAGATGGATTATAGTTTACATTGATCGAGGAGAACATTAATTATGCATGCACTCATTAATTGTTTGTATCTCCTATGTTTAGATGATCAAGGTAAATTTTGTACACCATTGATCTTAGGTTTTCTAAGATATTGTAAAACCCTAATTAGGTCAAGAGGGTTGATATATGAAAAGATTAGATGTCATTTTTTAATATATGATGATCAAGTAATGATCAATTATCTTCCATACTAAGGATATCAGGAGTTCAGACAAGGGTTTTAGAACAAGGACTACATTGCAGTATTCAGTTTTCAGAACAAAGACAAGGCTGCCAAGAAGTACATAAGGTATTATCAATCATAGTAAGGTGATAATTTAATTACACTTAAAGGATCTATATTCACAATATTGAGATTGTAATTTGTTCATATCACATATTTTGTTACTCTCTGACAATTGTAACAATCCTAAAATCTCATAACAGAGTAGACTTAACCGTCTTTGTATAAATCTCTTAATAGAGTGCACAAATACTTTGTGTTGCTAAATCCTCACATGAGGTAGATCTAATCAATCTTGTTGTTACTCCTAACAAGGTAATGTCACCAGAAGTGATCAATCTTTGTAAGCTCTAACAAGCTACTTTATTACTGAAGTAGTGAAGCTTTGTGGGTCTCATCCCCACCATAGTTTTTACCTTCTAATAGGGGTTTTCTGCGATACCAAAATACTAGTGTCATGTGTACTTAACTTTTATGTATGTTTTATTGTTTGGATTACATGAAATTATATTTCAGTAGTGACATTACATGTTTGGTGAAATTATTCTACTCATTTGGTTATAACAATATTTGTTTACAAAGATTTGTTTGCAAGTTTTTAAGGGTACTGATTCACCCCTCCCCTCTCAGTACACACCTTTCTATTATTCCAACAGTTAATATCGTTAAACAATAAGTCATCATATTTTTAGACATAGAAATTTTGACAACTATCATGGGGACTATCTATAAAGTCTAGATTGGTCTAGATTTATGTGGTTTGGTTATAGGATTGTACCTAGATTGCAAATGTAGAAGTACGAGAAGATTTTTTGTTATTATACACCACTATTATCAATATAAGTGGATGCTTGATATTGATTAGAGTGAAGTTATTCATTGTTTGAGATTATGAACCCTCAAGTAAGGGCCACTTGATGTGAAGTAACACTCTTTTTATATTATATTGGATATTAGTTTGTTTGACAAATGATAGTTGCATTGTTTAATATTCAATAGTTTCTTCGTGTAATAATTAATCAGTTATTGCATTCCATTTATTTTTATCATTAATTTTATTAATTCAATTATGTTATTAAGTGTAGATTCCATCTACATAGGTGGCCTTGTTACCTTCACAATTTACATCTCATCCATATTATATTCGCTTGGAATCCTTCGTAGAATGCACTCACCTTTCAAGCCTATACTCCCTAACAAGTCAGACACGTGTCAGTCGGGCAAGGTTTCAAATACTTCTACTTGAGGCTTCTCCACAATAAAGTTCATCAGGGAGACATATGTCCCATGGACAATCTCACATCACAACGGGACCACCAACATATATTGTTGGGAATATGTCATATCACTCGATACCCACATCTAATGACAATTCACACAGGTGTCAAAAAGCATCTAGTTGGTTGACTTGTGTAATCATGCTCATCTCTGTAAAAGATCACCATGATTTAATTTTTCATCCACAGTTGGAAAGAATGCTATAAAAAATGAATAGAATATTTACACTTTCCCGCATCATGGGAAATCGAGAAACTCATGCCTAATTTTTCGGCATGCCCTTTGATTGTAATAGAAGACCAATCATTCTATGATTGAAAAGGGGCCAAGGGTTGGTGTTATAAAATGCAATGTCATAAATTATATTAAGGGATGGTTTTCTTTAGGTGGGGATTGAACTCTAGTCCAACTCATTAAGAAACACTAGTAGATTGGAGATATTTTAATTCATGAGAAAGGACTCCATGGCTTTTTAGTTAAAGGTGTATGTTGTATAATTTGTATCCTGGAGCTTTCTCTCTAGCCTTAACATGTTATATCTTAATGAATTATGGGGATTGTGCCTCTACTGCCTTTTCCTTTTTCTAAATAAATGTTTCTTGTGCTAATATTTTGGGAATTTGATCTAGTTTGCTTATGTTGGTGTGATTATTTATGTTTGTCTAGGTGTATCCATGATCATGAATATTTCCCTCTCCTCATAATGCACTTAACACATAACACAAAATGTATTATTTAGAGATTTCTCCTTAGGAAGTTTGTCTTTTGGGGTCATTGTTCCTTTAATTCACCCTTATATGAACCATTTCTATCTATAAGAAAGTGACAATTATTTGTGCTTCTTATCCTTCCTCTATTTAGAAATATTGGTCTTATACCGTGTCTATGGGTGTAGGGACTTACACACTCCTTAGGAGTTTTGTGTCTTTATTCAGACCCCTTTAGATGCTTACCTAGGCTAGGATCTGAATATTTTTCCATATGTCTCTTGGACTTTGACATTTTTTCTCCCATTCAACAATGAAGGGTTTATGATACATCATGTCTTTGTGGTTAAATACATGAATGTATAGCTAGGGATGGTCAAACCTCTATAAACATCATCTTGAACATTCTTAGTCCTATCCTAAAAGCTCCATTATGGCATTTTTCCTCCCTTGGTTTAGTTTTCTTGAGAAAGGCTCCTTTCCATTTCCTCCAAACCCCCAACATGAAGAGATAGCTTCTAAAATATTCGAGGTAGCTTCATAGGATGCACCCATGTCCCACTCCTATAAAGTTTCATGTCTGGCCTTATTTAGGTGTGATCCTCTTAGGGATCAATAGTATTTTCTGGCATGCCTAGTTAGACACAACTAAATATCATCACCACATTTAGTGGACACTTTGGTTTTCTTGGCTTGCATGAAGCCTTCAGGTGTACTTAGTAAGTTGCGCATGTGATTTTGATCAACTATGGATTAAAATAGCTATATTGTTCCTAATTGGGTTTCCCCTCAAATTTTTCATGGAGCTCTGAGTTCTTGGGACATACTTCACATTTTTAGTGAGAAATGCAAATGATCAAGCTGGACATCTAGAAGAATTCCCTCATGTCTTCCTTACATGCATTTATGGCATGTACCGAGAGTTTCTAGTCAGTCACGCAAATAATTCCTGAATTTAGAGATACACCCACATTCATTTTAGAGGAACCACTTCGGGAGGAAGATGATCTCGAGATATGGTCATTCTCCACTTTCTCTTTTTAAAGTCTAATTCCAAAGACTATCTCTCTATTTGTGCAAGGACTGGTCATTTGGTGCTTGGGACAAGAAAGCAAGAAAGTCCAAGCCTCTGTGTATCTAGAGGATACACTTACTTCTGAGCCTGGCCAAAGCCAGTAGATCATTCAAAAGATGGGGTGAAACCCATATGATAAAGATGTTGAGAGCATTATGGAGGAGCTCAAATATGCAGAGTTTGAGGAGCCAAGTTTTCTCTTTTTGGAGCTCCTCTATTTTTTTGAAGCAGAGGATGTATGCCCTTGGCAAGTACTTGGGGTTTCCAAAATACAGTCAGAGGAGGCATTTCCCCAAGAGTTTCAACCCAAGGTTTGAGATGAGAATATCCAAGAAATACCAGTCACCTTAGGACAAGAATAAACATAAAATGAAGACATGCTTTTCTAAGATGACCTAGAAAGTTTTTTTTACATCATTACGAAGTAACATTATCATAACTCTAGAGGATCCCTCCAAGAAAATTTAGTATGTGGAGCTAATAATAGTTGGAACTGTTGGAGATTTGCCTTTGTGCAAATAGTTGACTGTATGTTTGTCATTGATGACAACATATAGTATACAGCAGCATACTGTATTCACTTTTCAATATGGATATGTGGAAGCCTTGCGCGGTTGTTTTTATGTTTCAAACATAGTTACTATACCATACTCATACACGCAGATTCAGATGTTCAATAACAGTTGAGTTATATTACTTTGTTTACCAGCTACAGTTTTAGAGAATTGTTTTCAGAAAGCCGACATTAATTTTATTGATTCTTCAATTGTGCCTATCTGTGGGATATGTGTGTTCAGATTTAATTTTATTTATGAGTCAAAGATAAGTAACCAAAGGCGTTAATTGTGTTTCATCTGAAGCATGACGTTTGGGTATTTTTGGTGGAGACGACTGTTAGGAATAAGGTGTCTCAACCTTGGATAATTCATATTCTTATTATTTGTTTTGTAAAATGTATTTCTTGCAAATAATGTAATTAAGTGTGAGTGTACATGTCTAGTTGGCATGTTGATGTGTCAGCATCTTGAATTGTACGTAAGGAGATCGTGGCTGAAACGGTTATGATGGATTCCTATGACACGTGAGAGCTATTTCTAGGAGATTTCAATGGCAGGTGAAGACATGCAATGATATGTCGCAACTCATAAAGTTGAGTACTGTACACTCTTCCAACCATGGGGTTTGGGGCATCGCCCCAAAATTTTTTTTAGGGTTCCTATTTTCTCAGAGAATGGTAAAACCCTAATACAGCTATCTTTGGGAGTTGCCCTAAAAAGGAAAGCACAATGATATAAGCATTTTTTAGGGTTACAGGAGAGGGTACAAAAAGAGTGTATTGTTGGTATAATCTGGTGCTACTAGATTTGTCTGTGTGTGTCGATTATCTCCTGAAAGAACTTGCATTGCAAGTGTGTTGTAACCGTTGTGTTGAAGATAATACATTGTGCAGG
>MU227772.1:618791-638359 GCA_018584345.1 Thuja plicata
CGGTGCTTCACCTCTGTGAGCATCACCTAGATCCAATGAGTGCTAAGGGTTCCATTCATTCTCATGAGAGATGGGTTCATGTTGAACCACTACTCATGAATTATGGGTCAATGAGTTTGACTCAAAAGCTACACAGTTAAATCCTGATAGCAATATCACAATTTGACTTGCTGTGGAAAAATATCTCCTACTTATCAAAAAATTCCTTTGTCTTTTTTTTTTGTTTTTTTTGTTTATTGTTGTTGTTGTCAATCTCGTCTTTTGAATAAGGCAGTCGATAAAATCAAATCATATAAAAACACAATGAAAAACGATTTTAAAAAACAAACACAACGTACACAGACCGACAACAATGCTAAACTAAGCTCAATAGGGATGAGCGCACATCTTTGACAACATAAAAAAGTATTTTCTCGGCCTGTAGTATGCCGAAGATTAATATTTTGACAAGTCGGAGACGACTAGGTATTTGTCAATCACATCTCTAGGCCCGATCTCAAAACTTGTTAAAATGAAGGGATATAAAAAGTAGTTACCGTTGTTACGTAGTTCAAATTTCAAAATCAAGAGGAGGAGGGAGAAAGGATTGCACCGAACAACACTCAGTTTTCTCTCCATTCAATTCTTTCTTCATACACTTAAGGTAACAATAACAAAGTAACCACATTTCTCCGCTCTAGAATCACATTTGCTGTCTTTTTATCCTGAAATTTATGATCAGTCCATGTAGGCGCCTGTTTAATACAAAATATGTTTCTCAAAGCAAGTTTTTCTGCCTTTTTCTGTTCAAATGTAGGTGCTGAAATTGGTTATTGTGATACCCATCTATTGACAGAAGATATTCAAGAGCCTAGGGCATTAGGGCACATCCTTAGGGCATTTGGGTCTGCAGTTTTTGGTGTAGAAGTTGGTTTTATCCATTGAAAGTGATTTCCACCTGCATGAAATTAGATGTCCTGGATTCTTGGCGCATTAGGGTTTTTGGATGGGGATTTTGAGTGCTCGCTCAGGGAATAAATACATTTATGGTTTCTGGGCATCTGGTTTAGGGCTTCTAGGCCATCGATGAGTGGTACCCACAATGGACATTGATCTTATAACCTGTTCCTGGTTGGTATATTGCTTGCCTCTTGATTTTGGAAGCAGATTACCATAGCAATTGGTATTGAAAGTGTCAATTTCGGTGTGTTACTTCATCAACATCAGTTCACAAAAGTTTCTGTTATCATCCGTATTTGTATAAAAAGAGGGAACTAATTTTCCGAGCTCACTGTAATTTTTCCTTCTCCAGATGAAGAAACTGGTGTTGAGTATGGGTAAAGGTAGTACAAACAGGGATAGGTCTCTAAGCAGGGGCAGCTACTATCCACACTGCAGGAAAGATGCACAGTGCGAGTGCGCCATGTGTATGGAAAGCTTCCATGCTACATTAGATCTGAGGCGATCAAACAACCTCTTCAGTTCCTTGACTAATTATGCCGAGACACCTTCTAGGGGTTTCACAAGTCCTCCCTCTGTTGTAAAGGGGAAGGAGAATCAGTGGTCTGATTCTGAGCAGTCAAATAATTGGCCATCTTTTGCGTCTAGGAAGGAGAGCAGAAGGGCACTGCCATTACCCTTGGGTTCCGCAGCTAAATCTGAGGTTCAGTTGTTTCACAGTGATGATTCTGAAGAGCCAATGGAAGAAAAGGAAATTAGGATTTATAAGAAGAAAAAGAAAGGACATCAATTTTCAGCAAAGTTGGCTGTATTTTTTCTTGTTCTTGTGATGGAGTTTGCAGTACCATGGTGCCTCTCTGGTCTTTTGGAAACAAATTTCAGTGCGGACAAGGTGATGGGTATAGCACAAGAGTCCATGGCCAGAATTAGGCTTTCTGACAGGTTGGACTTCATAGCTCGTAAAATGGCCAGGGTTGTTCCAGGTCAAGTTGACAACTGCACTGGATCTGACTCCACTTGGAGACTGGAACAGGTGACTTCTACACCCGTTATGTATATTTTATTGTTTAACTTTCTAATTCGTTTTGTATGTCCCAAATTTACCCTCCAGCCGGAAGCAGTTGGATTCTTCCGAAGAATTCCGTGCCTCTGCATTGCCACATATTTGCATTGAATTTTTTCGCTCTATGTTGTCTCATATATTTAAGATAGTCTGTATGATGAATTCCTATTCACATGGCTTACTTTTTTTGGCTTTGACTTCACTCACTTGTTTTTGCTGTAAATTTACCTGCACAATGTTATCCAAAGTGCACTCCGATTAACTCATTTTGTTGGCTTGTATGATACATTTTGAGTATTATTTTTTGCTTTTTTTGATTGGGCTATGCCAACTGTTGTGCCTTACATTTTCTGAACTAATTGGATTCATCTGGTAAGATATATAATTACTAAATTGTTGTGTTCTGTGTTTTGTTTAAATATTCTGTATGATACATTCTGAAAAGTGCTTTACTTGATACTTTTTTCTTAATATGTTTGCTATATTTAATTCATGGACTGTTCCAAATGTTAAATTTGCTGTGTTTCGATTGATGCTTGCGCAGCAATTCTGGCTCTTACACACGTTTTTAGTATCATGTTTATTTAAATTTTTTTTTTCAATGGGTATGTTCCTAATTTTATATCACATTATTCACAATTGTTTTAAAATGTGATTAATTTTTGATGTTTTGCACGTTTCTGGCAAATGTATGTTATAGCACAGTTGCTAACTTGGGTCTAATGTGATTAAATTTTGATGTTTTGCACGTTTCTGGCAAATGCATGTTATAGCACAGTTGCAGTAACTTGGGTCTACTGTGTGCTTTGGACATTAATGATAGTGCTTTCACAGCTCGGGGGACCATTGGAGCTCCACCTTGGCATCTGGGTCCTTTTTGCCTGTTCGAATCTTTTCTAAGTTCCTTGAAGTCTTTGTATGATTGGTGTTTCTTATGTTTGTTGCATATTGTATATTTGTACTGATAGGCAATAAACTATAAAAAAGTTAACAAGGAAACTGAGGAAAGGTTAAGATAAGCTAAGTTTTGATATTAGTAGGCATGAGTTATCCACAGTCCATAATAGTTTGACTATGTATCAAGCTTCTGGATAAGCTGCGTATATTTTTGCATTGATGTTTCGGATTGCTCTCAGCAATCCATCATCATGAGTTTATCCAGAGCTTGATACATAAGTTTTGATATGTTCAAACTCTACCAGCACAAAAAATAGCAATAGCCTTTTCTGCGACGCATCTGTCATATAAGGCTGGGTTGATGAATCTACCCGTGGGTCCTGGATTTGATTCTATATTAGCCTTTAGGATCTGTTCATTTCTCTTATCATGCAATGCATTACATTACTTGATTTGCTATAGTTTAATTTTATCTTGAAATTGATATCAATCAATATATTGCACCTGATTGTTTTTGAATTTTTGCAATATCTGTGCCCTCCTTCCTCTATGCAGCCTCTTCACATTGATGCTAATCTGATTCTCCAGAATCACAAGCCTTATGTTGTTTGAAGTCACATATTTCTGTTTTTGATCAGTTTGTCAGCTATGTAGGATTTAATGAATAGTCAAACACAAGTCTAAATCTAAGTGACTATAGAAGATTACAAAAGTTAGATGCAAGCATACTGATAGTGCAGAATCCAAATATCAACTAAAATCTAATATTGAGAATCTGGAGAAATCAATATGGAATTGATTATTCAATGGCAGAAAAGAGCTATAATTTACAGCCTAAATTTATGAATCTGATGAGGATGAGGAAGAGGTGGAAAACTGAAAAACAAGCGATTATTTCAAGGTTGCACGGGGACGGGGGTACTTGGGTACATAGGGTATGGGTACGACTATTTTTCAAAATTGGGGACGGGGGTACTTGGGTACATCAAATTTTTTTAATATAATTTATAGAAAATCGGAAAATATGAGTCATGACAATGAGTTTTCGAAACAAGAACAGTGATAAAGTTTGCAGATGTAATGTATTGTTTTCAGTTTCAGATTTGCAATATGTTTGTAATAAAAATAAATGCTAAATTTTTAGATGCATAACAGAGAAGGCAAACTTTAAACATGAACAAGAAGATCATAAATCATATAACAATGACATATTTCAAATGATAAACTTCTGACTTAAACAGTGATAAAGTTTATTGTTAATCAGTATTGTATCAAAGTTTCAAAATGATTACATATTAAATTAAGCTTGATAAACAGCAAGCAGATACGCAAACAAAAAACTAAAACAAAAATCATAAATCTTAATCAAGGTACTTAGCTATGATGCTCTCCACTGAGTACCCGGTACTTGGGTACATGTACCGGTACCTGGTACACATCCTAGGGGTATGGGTACGAGTACCCATGCAACATAGGATTATTTTAAGCAAGTTTTTGAATCTGAGAAGATGAGGGAAAAAATGAATTTCATGAAAGAAGGGGATTATACGTACCTATTTATCCTATCCCAGTTAAGCAATTAAAAATGAATTACCTAAGTAAGCTTAAATGATAAGGCACACTTAAATAAGTACATCAATGACACCCTAAAGTGCAACTCAGGATAAATGTGAAATGGGTCATAACAATTAGGCCTGATGAGGTACCCACATACAATGATAATGCCCCTCAGAAGACGAGATGGAGAAAACTTGTAAAATAAAACTCCCTTAAGAGAGCATTGAGGAATGAATCTAGAAGTTGCTTGTGCATCTTGATGTCGATGCTGAACTATGACTAAAATTGATCCATAGGAGCAAGTGCCATGAAGATTCAAGAACATCAACCATAATGACTGTCTATCAATATGAGATTGTGATCAAAAGTGAAAAAGATGCAAAATTCAGAATCACTTACCGTAGGCTGTGTGTATCTTAAGGTTTTTGCTGGTCTCCAAAGGATTGAACCCTTTTCTTGACTAGAAAGTTTGATGTAAAACCACACAGGCAGAGTTCTAACAAAGACAAGGATTGAACTCTTGCAAACATAACAAGTCTTAAACATTGGAGTGCATGGCTATCCATATTTTTGTTTGGACCCCGTATAATGGTTATCTTAAGATGATATACCAAAAAAGTATGCGTACTGGAATTGTAATCTGTTATTAACGTATTAGTTGTCCTTGGAAAGAATCCAGGTCCATGAAAATACTTGGGATGCCAACGCTATGCTCCCTCTATGGCCTTTTCTGTTGTTGCTGCTAGAAAGCAGCTTCATGCTCCTCCTCAGCCTCTTTATTAGCCCACACCCTCCTTAGAATCTCTGCTTTGTTCTCCTGTGCATCCATGTTGATTGTGCACATGCTGCAAATAAGTATTGGGACCTTGCTTCTATTTTTCACTTGCCTTTGCGTCTGTTCCTAATCTAATTATGGTTTGATATCAATTTGGCTACATTTTAATGCCAATGGTTTGTCTCTCCCTTGAGAGTGGTGAAAGTTTGATGATTCACTGATTAATAGGTGCAATCCAATATATACAAGAAGGGAACAATTACAATGGAACTAAAGAAATTTTACATAACAATAATGTAATATGCCAACATTCCCCCCCTTACTACATTGTTCTCACAAACGTACCATCTAAACATCAAGTTTCACCCTAGCCAAGGGATCCCCCCTTAAGATTCACACAACAAAACTTGTTGATTACATAAAATAAATAGATATATTTGAAAATCTTCTCTTGAAGAAACAAATTTCGTACCAAGTGAGGCTCTATCAAGCTATCTCTTGACCCTTGGAAAGGTATAGCTTCGAGCTGTGGTTTGTCTCTAACTCTTGAATAAAAAAGTCTTGACTTCTTCAACAACAATTCCCAAGAACTATTAATGAGCTCTATCATTGTCTAATGGTTGCGAAAGGGTATGATCCTCAATCATATATATTGAAGCTCGTTGGACAACAATTCATATTGAGCTAAACACCAAATCTTGAATCTCTCTTTGAAATCAATCTTCACAATACATGCATTCTTAAAGAATTGTTAGCATAAAAATGAACATCCAAAGGAAAGCAAGAAATCAAACTCAAAAATGGTTCTCATGCAAAGCACCATCTCAAAGCGAGAAGCTAGGTGGAGGTGATGAAAATTCTTCCATCCTTCGATGCTGCCAGCCTCCAAAGTGACCTTGTCACACTTTATTAATTTGATGTTTCAGGTGAGCTTTTGGTGGCTTCATCCTTAAAGTGAGAGTAGAAAGAGTATGTCCTCAATCTAGTAAACCATGTCATTCCAAATTTTGTATCATTATGGCCATAATAATGTGCAAGATCAAGCTCATTGTTCTTATATGAAGAAATATTCCCACTCCAAATATCTTCATGAAGAAAACAAGGTTGTATCTCAATCCCCTTGTTAGAAATGCTAGCTTTATGCATCATAGCAATCTTCCTTCCTAACTTTGCTTCATCGCTTTTGGTTGATCTAAAAGTCACATATGGCTCAACCTGATGCAACATGTTCATTGTTGCTTTGTTCACACCATCAAAGATCTGCCTCAACTGTAGAAGTTGCAAAAACATTCTCGTCTTGTCATGTGAACTAGGAATTCCTTCACTAGCCTAGTGAACGATAGTTCCACTTAATAATAAACCCCACGCACAAAAGACAATAGAACGAACTCCTTATTAGTTCCACTTCTTTGAACCAACACTTCAACGCTTTCCAACGTCCACTAAGTTTCCACTTGGTTTTGATAAATGAATTCAAATTTTGTTTTGAAGCATTTTTAAGAGAGAAAGAACACTTAAAATATATATCTTCAATCTTCAACATACAATCAAATCTTAGATCTCC
The DNA here is from genome assembly GCA_018584345.1 of Thuja plicata. Classification (NCBI taxonomy): domain Eukaryota; kingdom Viridiplantae; phylum Streptophyta; class Pinopsida; order Cupressales; family Cupressaceae; genus Thuja; species Thuja plicata. Next base: position 625,587 of record MU227772.1, read on the forward strand.
TATTGCAAAATGCACTTACATGAAGCGGTGACAATACAATTACAAAGACAACTCCTACAACTTCGGATAGTGTGCCGAAGGCAAAATGACCAGGACTGCTATCAAACTATACAAAAACTGTAGTTGTAGTATTAGCTCATGCATGGACCCACGAGAGGAATAAATGACAAAATTTGCAGACGTCTCAATGTCAAATTGCAATAAAGTTTGCTAGCGTATCCTATATTCTGGCTGGCTGCCATGTCTTCTCTTTCTTGCAGCCTACACATTGCGCACTCAGTTGATATACAATGATTCCACCACAACTCCAGATGCCACACCTCTTCAACAATTAGAATGCCGCAAAAATTCACATTTCTATGCATATGCCACTAGATTCTCCAAAAAATATGCAATAGCAAGCGAAAATAACTCTTTCATATGCCTTTCCTCATTGCCTGTGAAGACCACCATCCATCACAAAACTGTCTCACGCCTGTAACCCACTATACTCTAACCTTCCACATATGCGTGTATAGATTGTATTGCTAACAACATAGACGACTCCTTCACCAACAAGATGTCTTTACGCTATCAAAGAGACAAAACCTAGCTTCCTCTATCTTGCGTCTTCATAGACAATTATCTATGCCTTGATCTTAAGCGTGATAGCAAAACTCGCCTTTCAAATTTCCATCGCTCATTGACAAGAAAATAATTCTACTGGCGGCTCGGTTGTTAGCAATAGAGAACTATTTTTGCAACTGTTATATTTTCAGTGAGAACTACTTTATTTCCCAAGTGTGTTTGCTTTAAAGTCTCAAAAGCATTGTCAACAAATCTTGTGATCATTGTATTACATTCTGGAATCCTCCAAGACCCAATGCTATAGAGATGCAAGAAGGCATGTAAAGACGATCATTTCTTCCCTAGTAACTTCACATTGTACAAGATCAAATAAGTGGTTTGATACCCAATGAGGATGGTGAAAACTTGACGATTTGTTGATTAATGGGTGCAGTCCAATATATAAAAGGTATAGTTACAACGTAACTATAGAATTGTAATTATAGAACAATTATGTGACAATAATCTAATATGTAGGGAAACACGAGGATGCACCCTAGGCATTTTTGAGACGGTAGGATGTCGAGGGGCCGTCCTCCTACTGTCCTCAATTCTTATAGAGGTGCTTGAAACGATAGGAAACCTCCCCTACCATTTGGGGACAGCTAGCCGTCCTTGGGATGATTGGGGGATGTTTCAGGGATGGCTAGCTGTACCCGTCCCCTATGGCCAGGAACCCAAGCATAAAGAAGAAAAAAAATAAAGATTTTTTTAAATTTTTGTTTGCTTCTATACCTCCATATGAGAATCAAAACAGTATATTCAAATTTCAAATCTACGAGAATCAAATATAATAGAATCAAAACAGCTATTCTAATTTCAAATGTATGAGAATCAAATATATTCAATGAAATAGATATTAAATGTTACAGTTGCTTAATTTTCTAAGGCCTGCCATTTCCGAATCTCAATACTATGCTTGAAAAGTTTATTTCTTGAGTTTTGAAATTAAAAAATGCGCTATTTTATTTCTTTGTATGATTGTACTTTATTTGCTTTGAAAATGTTTACTATTTGGCACTGACTATAGTGGCTACCATTGGATGATCCTCTTCTGCTAGAGGCTGATAGAGACTTAGATGGTTCTGAGTCTTTGGATATTGATAGCCCAAATGAGGCTTAGTTTCATAGGCTATTGTATTATGATGTCTAAGACCTTTAGATACATGTTTGAGACTTTTGGATATTGATAGACCATGATTTTATGATGTTTTAGATTGCTGTTATAATGCTTTATTGAAATTTTATGCTTTTATACTACTGCTCTCACGATCTATTTACATATTTATATTGTTGGTATCAGTTATTGACATCTCTGTGTGTGTGTGCGCGCGCGTGTGTGCTTACATATATTTATACCACCTTCCCCTGCCATCCCCTAAAAATGACCCTATAGGAAACGTCCAGGAAACATGTCCCCTGCAGGTCCCCGTCGCCGAAATGCCGCGTGCTTACATATATTTATACCACCTTCCCCTGCCATCCCCTAAAAATGACCCTATAGGAAACGTCCCGGAAACATGTCCCCTGCAGGTCCCTGTTGCCGAAATGCCATGGAACATAGGTAATATGCCAACATCTCTTAGTTTGACATCCACTATAGCATTTTTCTTGGACAGTTAGAGTACTATGGGCAGCACCAACCGTGGTCTGCATTTGGGTGTGGAGGTGTGAGTGATTGAAAGACCCCTCTTGTTACTTAAAACATGATAGATGAGACTGTCTTTCTCAAGGTGGACCTTTAGATACAATCCCTCTTGTTCAGTGACCATGTTTTGCCTTTCTCATGTGCCCTGTTCAGCTTGGATTCAGATGAGGCGAAGCCTTGTAAACAGTGTTTATCTGCCCATAACGGTCTACCCCAAAATTGACCAATGAGTTTGATACTGAATTGGCTTCCCTGTAGTAATCTGAACAAGATGATACTGTAGTAAAGATTGGCAATGATTCTGCCTTGTTTGGGCTGGGGTTAAAAAATATCTGCCAATTTGGCCTTTGGCCTGATTATATTCCTAATAGTAATTTTTAAATTACTTTCCACCTGAGTGTTTTTGATGACCATAGATTTCGCCAGCTTCAATCCCTCAGCAAGGCCAATGTTTCTGTTCAGTTGTTTGAGTCAATCCCAATATCAATTGAGAATGTACACCTATAAACAATGCCTAGATGCATTTTATACATCACGTGTTTATTCTTATTCTTTTTCATTTCCCAAAATTGTTTCCCTTTTTTGTGTACTTCAATTATTCTTAATCTTTTTCATTTCCCAAAATTGTTTCCCTTATTTGTGTACATCAATTTTTTTAAATACATTTCTTGTGACTTGTTTCTATTATAACCTAATTGGCAATGATATTTCAATTTTCAACATCATCTTGTCATTAACATTGCATCACTTGCCCCAAATTTATAGTTTTCGTAAGTAATGCTTGCATTCTCATTTTTGTAAATTATGTTTGCATTATACTTGTGCTGTCTTTTTGTGTATCCATAATGTCATGTTTAATTTGCAGAATTGTCTTTGGCTGTGCAGTCAAGCACAATGTTTCAATCTCAAGAAAATAACGGACTAAAGTTTATTTAGCTTTAAGTTAATCTGCAATTATTTAGTCCATTCACTGTTGAATTCTGTTTTTTCCTTGCGGTTTAATTCCAAAATATCATTTAGGACCTGTCAAACCGAGTCTGACACTATAAAATGAGATTTGTGTATTTATAAATATTAGTTAGTCTGAGAGTCTGAAATTGTAGTCTTAAATTATAATTATTGGCTTTCATTTGACAGGATGGTTTGATGATCCATTCTCGTTGTGTTCTTTACTCATCTATTGTGGAGGAGGTATCACTTTGGGGATGCCCCGTACAGACAGCCGGGGTGATAGGCAGAGATATTGTGGATCGGTCATTTATAGTTATGTCTGGGCGCATGATAGAGGTAAAGTTTGATAAATTAAGTTCTGAATGTTTTACATTTTTTGAGTAATCTTTTAAGGAAGAAATTAAGCTGGCTTGACTTGGTGATGTGTATAGTGGTATGAAGGGAAAGCAGACTCCATAGTACATCGGCAAGGTGATTCATGGACCCATGCAAAATGGACTGCATCTATGGTGCAAATGGATGGGAAAACGTGGATCCTCGAATACAAGTTCTCAGTAATACTTCAAGGTGGAGGGGTGGTGTCCCATGCCATACATTTTATGAAGTGGCTTGTTCGCAGGATTTATGGCCATGCAAAGTTGAATTTTGGATCATTTCTACTACCCACTTTAAGTTCTCCACACACTCGTGGTGATTTTAGAGCTCCAACTTAAAACAAGCTCTTATTTGTAATTATTTTACTCCAGAATGTGTTGACCTGCCAATACTCGTGTATATGCTCAAGCAGAGGTCCCACTGAACATGGCAATGACATTATGATGAAAATGTTGACTCTTGAAGATTGACATCTTTCCTGGAATTGCCTCTCTTCTCATCTCAAATGAAAATGCTTACTGCAAATTCACTGCCAAAAAATAACTTGACTGTAATACGATCTCAACACTGATGGATTGCTCTCAGAATCTCATGAAGCAGAGTTAATGAATGGTGAAAAACCAGTTTATAATCAGATTGATGGATTAAATTTCTGATATGTTCTACACTTTTTTCACTTATCTTCTAAGAATATAAGCTGGCTTGATTTGGCGACCCTATAGTGGCATGAAGGGAAATCACTTTGTGGTACATCAGCGAATGATTTGTGAACCCATGCAATTTGAACATCTGGAGTGCTCTGTATTAATCTCTTGTGCGATTCATCTAAGATAATAAGGTTATGATATAGAGAATTACATCCACCTTTGCATTGTTTTTTAACAGTAATGGAAAGTCTAAATTAAAAAGGGGTTGTCTTGATCAAAACATGTATAATTGAGGGTTGTTTTGACTTCAAGATTGAGTTGACATAAAAAGGGGTTGTCTTGATCAAAATATGTATAATTGAGGGTTGTTTTGACTTCAAGATTGAGTTGACATAAAAAGGGATAGATTTGAATTAATATAACAGAGGATGATGACATATTTTCTCCTCATCGTGTTTTACAGAAAACAACTAGGTGATAGTATTCAGTAGTTGAGCATCTTAACTTTGTGCCTCCCAAAATCCTACATAGCAATTTCAAATCACTCCCAATTTTTTACAGTAGCCTTCTTGGAAAGCCCCTCTGCTTGTAAGGTTGTAGGGCCACATCATCAAATATGATATCACATCGACATATTTTTTTGGGTAGAGGTGTCCAAAAGACCCCCCAGAAAGTTAGAATGCTAATTGTGTAGAAAGTCATGTTTTATTGATATATTGATGTGACATCACATGATTTGTTACTTTTTAGATGGATTTGAAGAATTTCATATGTATTTGACCCATGGTGTAGTAATGTCTCCTCTACTATTGCAATGGTGTTGACCCATGTTTGCCTAACGAGTATCAATCACATCGACCTTTTTCAAACATTATTTCCACAAAGATCGATTCTTTTTATCATGATTGGAATAGTCAATACTAGTTGGCACAATTACACTCAACTTGGAAAACCTTAAATGGGTAAGTCTTATCTCTTAAAATAACAATTTTTTTAGAAAAGAGATATTTTTGTCTTTGGGTCTGTTTCCTATTTATTTTCAGCCATAGAGTTGACACTATCATTCCTTCTATCTTCTTGCTGGATGGGGGGTTTTGCCTTGGTGAGATTTGACGTTGTGACAATGTTCATTGCTAAAAGATTTTTTGGTAAGTAGCACAAACATCCTTGAAACAGTGGCTCATTTATTTGGAAAAAGTACTAGGGAATTTGTTAAATGTTTGGAAGGATCTTCACCATGTTTTACATCTTTGTAATTCTCTGGAATGAACTATTTATAGCAGTTTGACTTTTAAAAAGGGCCATTGGTTCCATTCCAATGCGTTGTAATTTTAATTGGCATCAGGCTTTGTTGTGTAGAAATTCATAATTAAACTACTACTAAAGTCTTTGTGAAATGTTTATGGATCTAAATATGGGAGATTTGGGAGAGGGGCTAATAGGTGATGCAGGAACATCTTGGATTTGCTCAGTGACTACTTTGGAGTTCTTGGAGGGGTGCTCGGTAGTTGCTTTGGAGAATACTTGGAATGCTGTTGCTCGGTTGCAGTGTTGGTCGAGGGGCTAGGTCATTGAAGGAGCTCAGTCGCTGAAGGGCTCGACACACACTAATGCTCGACTTTGGTATTAGTCGACATGTGTTGGTTGCTCGATAGGTGTGGTGGCTCGACGATGCTTAAGGGAGCTTGGTCGTCACACGTGCTCGACAATGCGCGTTGGTTTGCTGATGCTCGGCTGGTGGTTGTTGGCACTCGGTAGTTTGGCTTGCCGACTGGTGCTCTGGCGGATCTGGGAGGCCGACAAGATGGATGTAGTGTGTGATTGTGACATGGATCGATTGTGGGGATGTGTGGACCTATTTGGGTCTTGGATCTTTATCCTATGTGCATTTAATGGATTGTAATGGCCGACTGGGTCATTTAATATTTGTTTACAGGCTGACTTGTGGCTTGAATATGTATTTAATGTAAGGTTTTATTTGCAATAGGCCGACTTGTGGCCGTGCCAGTATTTAAGGAGGTCTGGGGTAGAGTTGTAGGGAGATAGAAGTAAGTGGGTAGATCATAGGAGATAAGATCTGAGGATCTGAATATTGGATCTGAATTTGGTGGAAGATAACTTGGTGGACTAGTAGCATGTTGGCTTAGGAAACAAGAAGGTTGCTTGGTGGCTTGCAAGCACAAGTTTAGATTCTGTCTTAGAGTTCCTACTAGGTGGTTGTGTGTGGTGTCACAGATCTGGATTAGTTAAGGAGGTGATCTGAAACTTGTAGAAGATCTGTGCTAGATCTTGGATTTATATCTTTGTAATTTGCCATAACCGGAAAGGCCTTACAACCCGACATGTTGAATGTAATTGCTGTTTTATGGAAATAGATCTCATATGTTGATTGTATTTCTGTGTTGTTGGTTGTTTCCCCTGTGTTGTTGCTAGTTTGAACAGTCCAATCTTGGACCTTTCGACCTGCATCCCGTCAGGTGGTATTAGAGCTTGAAGTTCCTGAGTGTGTGGACAGATCGCCGAGGGTGAGGCAGTTTACACCAGGTCCTTGGGTTGGAAAGTTGGTGATTTGTTGTAGAGGGTTTGCAGAGACCTTGAAGATGCCTCCGAAGAAGAACCCTGAGATCTCAGAAGAGGAACCTGCGCGGGAAATCCGCTAGGAAGATTTTAGAGCTTTGTAGAGACAAGTACAAGATCTACATGATGAGTGCTGTAGTGAACAGATCGCCGATTCGAGGCAGATTGCGAAGGTTGTCAATAGATTGCCGATGAAGAGATCATTGAAATCTTGCAATTAGATTGCCAAAGCGAGGCAGTTGACCCGAGAAGAGATACAAGTTGGTATGCTTGAGTTGAAGAAACAAGTGAAGGAAATAGAGATAGAGATCTGGAGAAGAATTCCTGAACCTGAGGTTGATAAAGGCATGGGAAGTGTTGCTGATGTGAATGTTGCAGAGGAAATAAGTCTTGGTGAAGGCTTGGAGGATCTTACTGTTTCTGAGGAGTAGATTGTTGAGAACAATTCATCTGTGCATGTTGCTGTTGAAGAGGTGATTGGTTTTCATAGTTAGATAGATGGATGTGATGTGGAGATTGTAGAACATCCTGTTGTGGATGATGAGATTGCTGGTGAGATGGAAGAGACACCTTCGATTGTGTGTATTGCTGAGGAAGTCATTATTGATGACCTAGATGTGTTTGTTGATGTTTTTGGATCGGTTGATGAACTTGCTGAGGATAGTGGTAAGTGCATTGATGTTGTTGAGTTTGTTACTCAGTATGAGGTTATGGATGAGATTGGTGAAGATAGTGGACATCTTGATTTGCTGCTTGTTGATAAGCTTGAGTGCTTTGATGAGGTTACTGTTGATGTGGATTTGGCTTTGGATATGCATGCTGCTGCTGCGGATGTAGAGTTGGATACTCTTATTGCTGAGATGAGTGATAGTGATAAGTTGCATGCTGATTGGTTGGTGGTGATACAAATGCTTCTGGTGTTTGGATGGCTGAAGCAGATGTGGATGATTTGCAGATTGGTTCTCTTTTCCTTGGTGGAGTGGAAGCCTTTGGTGAAGATGAAGCTAGTTGCAGAGCTTTCTTTTGGCATCAAAGTGTGGGACACACTTATATTTTCTTGGGGAGTTTGATGCAGGAGCATCTTGGATTTGCTCGGTGACTACTTTGGAGTTCTTGGAGGGGTGCTCGGTAGTTTCTTTGGAGAATACTTGGAGTGTTGTTGCTCGGTTGCAGTGTTGGTCAAGGGGCTCGGTCATTGAAGAAGCTCGGTCGCTGAAGGGCTCGACACATATTGTTGCTCGGCTTCGGTATTGCTCAACATGTGTTGGTTGCTTGAAAGGTGTGGTGGCTCGGCGATGCTTGAGGGAGCTCGGTCATCACGCGTGCTCGGCAATGCGTGTTGGTTTGCTGATGCTCGGCTAGTGGTTGTTGGCACTCGATAGTTTGGCTTGTCAACTGGTGTTCAGGCAGATCTGGGAGGCCGACTTGATGGATGTAGCATGTGATTGTGACGTGGATCAATCATGGGGATGTGTGTGGACCTATTTGGGTCTTGGATCTTTATCCTATGTGCATTTAATGGATTGTAATGGACGACTGGGTCATTTAATATTTGTTTACAGGCCGACTTGTGGCTTGAATATGTATTTAATGTAAGGGTTTATTTGCAATAGGCCGACTTGTGGCCGTGCTAGTATTTAAGGAGGTCTGGGGTAGAGTTGTAGGGAGATAGAAGTAAGTAAGTGGGTAGATCAGAGAAGATCAGATCTAAGGATTTGAGTATTGGATATGAATTTGGTGGAAGATACCTTGGTGGACTAGTAACATGTTGGCTTAGGAAACAAGAAGGTTGCTTGGTGGCTTGCGAGCACAAGTTTAGATTTTGTCTTAGAGTTCCTACCGGGTTGTTGTGTGTGGTGTGTCACATATCTGGATTAGTTAAGGAGGTGATATGAAATTTGCAGAAGATCTGTGCTAGATCTTGGATTTATATCTTTGTAATCAGCCGTATCGGGAAGGCCTTACAACCTGACATGTTGAATGTAGTTGCTGTTTTATGGAAATAGATCTCATATGTTGATTGTATTTTTGTGTTGTTGGTTGTTTCCATTGTGTTGTTGCTTTGGGTTGCTAGTTTGGACAATCCTGTCTTGGACCCTCCAAACTGCATCCCGTCAATAGGTTGGGTGGGGTTCAACTCGTGGTTACAAGATTTAGTTTTGAATATATTTATACTATATATTTTAAATAATTAATCTATATATAAATCAAAAAATAATCAAATGTTGATCAATATGGACTCATACTTATACATATGAGAATCTATGAATGGTATTAAAAAAACAAATAAATTCATTAACAAGTGGAATGAATACTTTTTGTATCATATAAATGATCATAACTATCCATTACAAGTGTGTCATATATGAAATTAGGTGCTCATTTAAATAAGTATTATTTTTGATTAAGGGTAAAGACTGTTGGCAAGTGGCCCATTTAGGATTGCATAGAGGTTGTCATTTATGGCAACACTACTCATCTAAATGGTTGCTTAGAATACAACATAGTTTTGGATATTCAGTTTTGTAAAAATGACTAAGTCCAGAATGCGGTTTATAGTGAATAGTCATACAATTTTGGTCAGCGAGCACAGGATATGGAGATCTAAGTCATGCGAGCTTAGAGGCAGACATTTTGGGATATAGTAGACCTTCAGTTAAGGTTGCTTGTGTTTTGGAGTTGATCGCTGAGAGTTACACCATGTTGACGCCATGCGAAGACAATATAGCAACGTAACAGAGCAGTTGAATGGTCGCGATGATTAAGGGAGTAATTTGTGAAATATGGAAGTGCTAAGTTGGATTTGGATTGGGTCCTACCCCACTTTTGTTAATGTATGATCGCCGACTATGGATTTGATATTTGGTTAAGTGTTGGAAACATTTTGTGGTGTTCTTGAGAGCCGACTGGAAGAATCTTTTTGAGATTGAGTATATAAGTAGAATTGTTTTGATGCGAAGTAGGATATGGAATATGTGTGGAATGCGTTGATGCATTATGATGTTAGGAGCAAACATAAGTTGATGCGAGCTATAACTGGGACTACTTAAGCATAGTAGATGCTTGTATTGTTCACTTTTGATAACTCATTGTTATAGAACAAATTTTCTGATTGTAGAGCAGTGTGCTCATTGTATACCTTTAATAGGATTTTCTATCCTTTAACAAGGATATGTACTAAATGTAATATTCAACTCTTAATAGGGCTAGGTATCCTAATAGGGACACTATACTTTTAGTGCATTATTTGTGGGTATCATCCCCACTGGGGTTTTCCCTTGGCCATGGTTTCCTCGTGAACAAATCATGGTGTTATGAGTTGTTTACTTTATGTGTATGTTCTTTTCATTTTAGTTATTGCATGGTTGAGTTTGAATTGGTTAAATAAGTTTATAAAGTGCCATAATGTTAGAATAATGAGTGTTGGGGTGGTGGGGGTGGAGGGGGGGGTGGGGGGAATCCGTGACCTTAACAATTATTCCATAAATTCAACCAAAAACTTTATCTCTCATATATAATACCCTCAGTTATCTTACATTCCCAATTTCATCAAGATGTATGCCATAAATAACTTTAACAAATATAAACTTCTCGATAAGATATATTGTTTATCTTTTCTAGACTTTATCGAGTAGCGACAAATAAACTTAGAGTTAACCGACCAATCCAGTTTCAATAATGTGTAAAGCAAAATATCAATGCAATAAAACATATACACATTTGACATAGATTTTTAACATGGAAACCCAATATGGGAAAAACCACCTGGGACCGGTAACCCAGAATAATTTCACTCTTCTAAAGTGAGCTCGGTGAAGAGCCAACCCTGTTAAAGGTTACAATACACACTGTTAAGTGCAACCTTGTTAGAGGATTTAAAACCAACAATTTGTCTTTTGACCTAGCACTCACTATGCTGTCAACAAGAAAACCTTTTGATACTCTTGAGTATCTCAATACAATAAGGACTGTTAAATCCCACTCGGTTAAGAGATTTTACGAATCAATGGTTAAACTGATACAATAAATGATCTGTTCAAAATACAACATTGATTTGCAAATATTCAGATCCATTGTTAGTTCTATAATACCTCTCTTATCAATATACACTTCAATTCCTTTGCTTTCTTTCTTTCTTTCTTTTGCTTGGTGAATGCTCTGTTCTCTGTTGCTCGGTGTTTGTAGTATTCCTCGACTCTGTTCTTTAGCCTGTATGATCAGATCTGCATGAAGAATTATATCTTCACACAAATTATATTCAACATTCCTCTCTTTGATAATGAATTCCTTGTCTCTTTATATATACATGATTAGCCGCTCAATCTCCTTATTTTTGTCGTAGATCTCTTCTTGATCCGTAAAACTCACCATGCGTTGCTTTACCCCGTAAAGCTCTCCTTTAGTTTTATTCCGTAAATCTCTCCTTGATAACTGTGAATAAAATGTGCTTTAAATATTCTTCCTTGCTTTAGTTTAACTGATCGTTGAAAATAACGCAATCAATTAGTCAACCCTAAATTATATCTCTTCCAGCTAAGCAATTTTATCATTCTTTATCTTCAGTTAAGCCCGATAATCATCTTTAGTTATGCTCGGTCATCAGCTTCAGTTACCACGGTGCTCGGTATACACTTGCTCGATATACAGTGTGAACTGCTCGGTGTTCACTGTCACTTGGTGTATACAGACTTTTTATATTTCACCGACAACATAAACTGTCTCTTCAGATATTCAAGGTTATGATATTATGTGCATGAACAATCAAACCATATCAAGTTGACATCAATGACAATACAATACATTAACTGATTTAATGTCTTGCATTCAATTTTGCAACTCAATGATCATCAACTTATCATCTTCAAACATTCAATTAGTTATAGTTCATCAATCTCTCCCTTTGGCATTGATGGCAACATACTATGAAATACGCAGTGTAAAACATGCCATAACATACCAAAATTATTATTCTATAACCAATTCAAATATCTGGATCTTAGTAAGCTCTTCTAGCTCAAATTTGATTATGCTATGTGTGCTCTCCCTTTCTTCATTCCCTTCAATGGATAGGTGTAGCAATTTTGTCTTCCCTTTCTTGTAGAATCTTTTCTCCCTTTTTCTGGATAGATATGCAGTTTTAACTCTCTCCAATTCTCTCCCTTTGATGGATGGTTTTTCATTGAATCTTTCTCTCCATTAAATCTTAATTTTCATTTCATTGAATCTTTCTCTCCCTTTAGATGTTCTTCTCCCTGATAGATATTTCATTGAATATCTCTCTCCCTTTGACAACAATGCCAAAAAAATATACAACTCTGTAGTAGCCAACAATATCTTTGGTGTGTGAATCAGTGACCATAACAAAAATATCATAAATTCAACCAAAACCTTTATCTCTCAAATATAATACCCTTAGTTATCTTACATTCCCAAATTCATCAAGATGCACTAGTAAATTTGACCTCAAATTTCGACGAAACTTGGTCGAAATTTCGACAGTAATTGGTCAAATTTACGACCAAAAATTTCGTCGGTCTTTTTTTGTCGAATTTTTGACGTATTTATAATTCATCGAAATTTCGACCAAAAAAAAGGTCGGAATTTCGACTATAGCCCAGGCTTAAAATTGTCGTCATTTTTTTAGTGAATTGGTCGAAATTTCGACCAATACTTCCACCAACGATTGGTCGCAAATTTCGACCAATGCACTAAAAAAATTGATGGGAATTCCATACTTTCCACCAAACCAATGGTCAAAATTTCGACCATTGTATTGGTCGAAAGCATGGCATTCTCGTCATTTTTTAGTGTATTGGTCGAAATTTGCGACCACTCGTTGGTGGAAATTGGTTCTGGAGTTGGTCGAAATTTTGACCAATAGCTGGTGGAAATGAACCGTGGCATTGGTCGAAATTTCGACCAATGTTAATTTTAAATTTTTTTTTTTTTTTGTATTCAACTGTGTAGTT
>MU227772.1:638459-651099 GCA_018584345.1 Thuja plicata
GAGAATGGTTATAATAGACAATCTTCGTTAATTTACAGACAATATCTTTAAGTTTACAAAACCCTAATTTTAAATAATTGAAGTATATTCAATTCTCCGAGCACAATTCATAATCTTTTAGCAAGACCTTTAAATATAGGTTTTGAGCATTTTAAAGAATAACATAGATATGAAGTTACATTTTCTTTTTTTTTTACCTTTATGCACGTGTTGGTCGCAATTTCGACCAACACGGGCATAAAAGTAAAAAAAAGAAAAGTTAACTTTTATATTGCGACCAAACAAACCAATTTTGCAAGTTGGTCGAAAATTTTGGTCGCAATTTAGGGTCAAATCTATTAGTGATGTATGCCATAAATAACTTTAACAAATATAAACTACTCGGTAAGATATACTGTTTATCTTTTCTAGACTTTACCGAGTAGCAACAAATAAACTTAGAGTTAACCAACCAATCCAGTTTCAATAATGTGTAAAGAAAAATATCAATGCAATGAAACATATACACATTTGACACAAATTTTTAACATGGAAACCCAATACGGGGAAAACCACCTGGGATCGGTAACCCAAAATAATTTCACTCTTCTAAAGTGAGCTTGGTGAAGAGCCAACCCTGTTAAAGGTTACAATACACACTGTTAAGTGCGACCTTGTTAGAGGATTTAAAACCAATAGTTTGTCTTTTGACCTAAAACTCACTATGCTGTCAACAAGAAAACCTTTTGATACTCTTGAGTATCTCAATACAATAAGGACTGTTAAATCCCACTCAGTTAAGATATTTTTTGAATCAATGGTTAAATTTATACAGTAAATGATCTGTTCAAAATACAACATTGATTTGCAAATATTCAGATCTATTGTTAGTTCTATAATACCTCTCTAATCAATATACACTTCAATTCCTTTGCTTTATTTCTTTCTTCTGCTTGGTGATGCTCTGTCCTCTATTGCTCGGTGTCTACAAAATTCCTTAGCTCTATTCTTTAGCTTGTATGATCAGATCTGCATGAAGAATTATATCTTCACACAAATTATATTCAACATTCCTCTCTTTGATAATGAATTCCTTGTCTCTTTATATAGACATGATTATCCGCTCAATCTCCTTGTTTTTGTCGTAAATCTCTTCTTGATCTGTAAAAATTGCCATGCGTTTCTTTATCCCGTAAAGCTCTCCTTTAGTGTTATTCCATAAATCTCTCCTTGATAACTATGAATAAAACATGCTTTAAATCTTCTTCCTTGCTTTAGTTTAACTGATCGTTGAAATAACACAAGCAATCCGTCAACTCTAAATTGTAGCTCTACCAGCTAAGAAATTTTTTTCGTTCTTTATCTTCAGTTAAGCTTGGTCATCATCTTCAGTTATGCTCAATCATCACCTTTAGTTACTGCGGTGCTCGGTATACACTGTGAACTGCTTGGTGTTCACTGTCACTCGGTGTATACATAATTTTTATATTATATTTCATCGACAACATAAAATTTGTCTCTTCAGATCTTCAAGGTTATGATATTATGTGTATGAGAAATCAAACCATATCAAGTTGACATCAATGACAATAAAATACATTAATTGATTTAATGTCTTGCATTCACTTTTGTAGCTCGGTGATCATCAACTTATCATCTTCAAACATTCAATCATTTATAGTTCATCAAATAATACTAATTCACCCCCCTCAGTATTACCTAATCCTAACAATTGGTATAAGAGCTTGTGGCCCTTGGAGAGAAATCCTAATAGCTTAAGGGAGATCCATACAGATTCAAGTTTGGAAGAGAACTTTGAAGCAACACTTAAAGATATTGATAAGGCTAAAGTTGAAAATGGTGATTTGAAATTCAAATTGAGAAGAGAAGAAGGTTTCGTCAAGAATCTTAAGGAACAACTTGAAATTTCTAGGAATCAAAGGCAAGACCTTATGGAAAAGATTAAAGAGGAATCTGATGATGATTCATCTAATCAGATCAAGCAACTTGAATAGGAGAAATAAGCATTGAAGTAGGAACATGAAACTACTAGTATTTAGATGGCTAAAGAAATTCAACAAGAGAGAGATGGAAAAACCAAAATTGAAGAAATCCTAAAGAATACAAATGTTTGGATGGGAAAGATCCAGGTTGAGCTTGATGGTTACAAGATCAAGTATCATGAATTAGAGAAATACAATCAAATCATTGAAAAAATTCATGCCAACAGTGACACGATTGAAGAACAAAGGGAAAGACAGAAGCCTAAAGGTGGTATGATAGGAGTTGGTTTTGATAAAGCTGAATGTTCTAAATCTAAAGAAAAGAAATCTGAAGAAAATATAGATGTAGAAAAACCCACCGAAGAAGAATCTAGAGAGCTAATTAGACCTTTCAGAGGTAGATGTTTTGGATGCAATAAAATTGGTCACATGAAGAGAGATCACAGAGGTAAAGTTCTGTATAAGCCCTTTTCTGGTTATTGTTTCAATTTCTATGAATATGGACACAAGAAGATAGAGTGTAGAAAACCTGATCAATCTCACACTAAACAAGACTACATCAGAGAGGAAACAACAACTATGATTACATGTTACAAATGTAACAACTTCGGGCACATTGCAAGGAACTGCATGTTACATATTAATCATAAAAAATCATCTCGTACTTGTTAAAAATGTAACAATAAAGGACATATAGAAAATTTTTGCAGGTATAATGGAGCTACATACAAGTAACAAAAGAGCACCACCTATTGTTATAAAGAAAAATGTTTCTGATGTTGGAAAAATTATGGCAGAATACATGGAAGAGTTTTCCAATATATTTTTGAAAGAGAGTGGTAAAGTTTGGAAAGTAAAGGAGCAGAGTGAGCCTAAGGTTCACGAAGATTCAGTAGTTTCTACTGAACCCTTGCTTGATGTTCTTACATTGACCTAGATGGCCAAGCATGGCCTTAGGGGGACCTTTGGAGAAATACACAGAAAACCATCCAGCTCCTATTTATGTGGAATAAGCTTTTGTGAGCTTATGGAGGGAATATATGTTTGATTTGAAATGTCTATCTGAGATCACATAGCTATACACACTGTATCTTGAGATTACTAGGTTAATGATCATTTGTAGAGTTAAGTTTATTGGGAAATGTGCCAATACTTTCATGGCGAAGTATAAGTCTACTCATTTGAACATATCTAAATACTATTCAAAGTAGAGTTGAAGGAGATCAGTGAAGCAAGTAGGAAATCCAGGACACCTTTCCATCGATTGAGCGTGAATTCACAGATTCATCAAAGAAGAGGTATTTTTAATTATTTGCGAGATTTGATTTTGGATACTGCACTGATTTTTGATATCAACAAAATACCTAGATAAAAGTTTAAGAAACATCCTTGTAAATCCATCGAAGATGATCCTGAAGGTGCATTTTCACAAACACCCTACGACGTTCTACATGTTGAGGATATTAGGGCATACATACATTGCAAATATGAGTCTCTAGGAGATTTTGAGTTCTATAAATAAATGAAAGATATGATCAAGGAAGATGGGAAATGGAAGGATGAGCTCTCTCATCTAGAGAATCTCAACATTATGCGAATGGTAGAACTATGTGAGTTCAACAAAGAAGAATGAACTAAAATTATCTTGAGCAAAGTACATGATCAGTTTATCTGGATTGGAGATCAGCCTGTGAAGATATGCAGCGAGTTGATTTATGACATAACAGGTTTGGACAATTTTGGTGTTAAACCCTGTTGTAGAGAAGAACATGAAGAAGCAAGTGGAAATCCTAACTCATTCTAGATGGGATAAGAGGGTGATGACCATAGCCGACATCGTTCAGCAAGATGTGAGACTAGTTTCAATGATTCTTGGTTACAAAATCCACTACAATAGCTGACCTAACTCAGTATCAACTAGAGTCATTATGATGAGATATAGAATGGTGAAAGAAAATGTCAAATACAACCTATGCAAAGTACTTGCACACCAATTTATGGAAAATGTAAGGCCGGAAAAGAGAGATAAGTCAAAGGCATTCAGGTTGGGTCATTGTTAATACATATGTATATCCACATTGTATATAAATTCCATGGTATGCACCCTAGAGCTTGGAAGGATAATGAAAATACTGGAATACATATTAAAAACAACTATAGGAGACAGAAAAATATTTGGGTTGATGGAGAACTATTTGGTATGATCAAGATTCTACAGAGGCATATGAAAGAAAGAGTGATACTTGAGGAAATGGTAGAAAAGTCTAAGGATACAATCTGTTTCATGGGTGAAACTAATTGTGTGTGCTTTTAGGCAGTGAAAGCAAGGACGAAATGGTGTTACCCTATGGGGTATGAAGTTAGTTCTAAGGTTTTAACAATGCAAGTAGAACATGTTCTATCCTCAAAAACTGATCCATCTGAAGATGGGGGGAATATGAAGAGAAATCTTCTAAGATAAGAGAAGAACATACTAAAGCAACAAGGAAAAGGGAAGTAGGAAAAGTTGTGGATGATCTAGTAGAAAAGGATGGTATTACTAAGGAGAAAATGTAGGAGATAAGGAAAACGATGTCTGAGAGTGCTTCTGGATTGGCGAGCACTACTACAACCCTTCCACCTCCTGAAACTTAAAAGACTACAAGTCTACCTCCTACTATTGTGGATGTTTCTGATACTACACCTGAACCATCCTAAAGGACATCATAGACAGAGAAGACAATAGAGATCCCTGCGAAGAGGACAAGGTCCTCCAAACAATATTCACCACCAAAGAAGCAGAGGACTGAAGTAATAGAAGAAAAGGAAGTAAAGGAAGAGAAGAAAATAGAGGCAAGACAACCATGGAAACCATATCTGAAGATGCTGGCAAAGAGAATTATTGAACAAGGAAAGATCAATGAGTTTCCCAAATATTATGACAAGTATGATGAGAAAGATAGGATTCTGATTGAAGATTATGTCATAGATCATATGCTTGCATTCAATAAAAATCTACTTGAGATAGAAGGCATTATTCCTAAGGAATTGTATGAGAAACTGGAAATTAGAAAACAATTAGCACTAACAGAGGATGATCAGATAAGAAGGAAAGCTATAGATGATATGCTACCTATTGTATCTTATGATGAACATGAGAGGATTCTAAAATCAATAAAACCATTATTGAGAATTAAATCAAGGCTAATAAAGATAATGGGAAGAAAATATGATGAGGTCATAGAGGACACACATAAAGCTATTGATAATGTTCTTTTAGAAGTTGAGCTTGAAAATACATCACCTCCTAAGCCTAAAAATATTATAAGAGGAGAGTCATCCAAGGTTGATGAAGTAAATCTTGATACATCTAAGGATGTAGAAGATAACAGTCAATTTGTTAGCATAGTAAAGCAACCGGACTTCTTTGTTGCTGGTGTGCCTGTGTCTTTGGACACATCATAGGATGCAAGTGACCCTTTTCAAGGGAAGGATGATATTGTTACTTTTATTGATGGAAGTGATGAACTGAATAAGATAGAGAAGGAATTTGACATCATGGAAGAACATAAAGAGAGTACACCATGGAAGAACATAAAGAGAGTATAGTTGAGGCAGTATAGGAAGCAAAAATTAAAGTTGAAGTTAAGAAAGAAACACCTATATCCGTTTCTTCAACTTTATTGTTGTCAAGTGGAGATAAAACTCTGAGAATTGATGTAGAAAGCATGGATGAGGATGAACTAATGAAGCTATCCTACATAGCCTTTTCCAAAGAAAAAGATAGATATGAAAAAAAATAGAGAAAAAGTCAAGGGTAATGGAAAGGATAGTTGATACTATCAACAAAATCCTACCCCTACCTTTCACTTTCCAAGGAAAAGATACAACAAAGAACCTAAAAAAAGCATTAGATGAATTTGATAGTCACTTTGAGTCTTTAGAGAAGATCGCATAAGTGAGAGATGAACAAAAGTACTTGGCGAAGAAACTTGAGAAATTATGCAAGTCTATCACATCGGACTTGGGCATACTAAGTAATACTATTGCTGAAGCGAAGAAATGTATTGGACATGGAAGGAAGTTATATATTTACTATATAAATCCCATCAAACACTTACAAAATATTGAAGATATCATTGCTAATGATAGAAAGACTCTGGATAAATTGATACACAGTTGTGAGTCCTCACATACTATCGCAGAGTTGGATAAAGAAGTGTCTAGACTACTGGACAAAATCAATGTATTGGAAGAGAAAGGGAGATTGATAGGAAGATTTGGTGTGTTGAAGAGTTTAATCACTCCTAAACTATCAATTCTTGAAAAATACCTTTCTGACATGGAGACAATAGTGAAGCCACTCAAATTATGGTGTAAAACTCAGGTGGGAGCAAGGAGCCTCTGGGAGAGACTTTGAGCGGGATTTTTTTTTAAATAGATAGATTGGCAATGATGTTTCTACTGCTACTAGTGTAGTTATGGATCTCTATCCTCCCTAGGTAGGCTTCCCTGCTGGGGGGCATCCTTTACAGGAAGGGCCTGGAGCTGATCCTGATCATATCGATCAGAAGTAAACAAAAGTTGATGACTTCGAGTGCATTTCTGGTGATGGGCCCCCTGTATCTGGTGGGCCTCATTAGAACAAAGTTTCTCCTAAGGAAGACTCCAAACCTAGTAATGATAACAATTGTGATTCTAAAGGTAAGCGGTCTTCTCTTTTTGGTATTA
Source organism: Thuja plicata (assembly GCA_018584345.1). Classification (NCBI taxonomy): domain Eukaryota; kingdom Viridiplantae; phylum Streptophyta; class Pinopsida; order Cupressales; family Cupressaceae; genus Thuja; species Thuja plicata. The sequence continues at coordinate 645,152 of MU227772.1, forward strand.
AACCATCTGGGAAGTATTTATTCCCTACAGTTAATGTGGTCTCTAACCATAATAAAGGAGAGTTCTCTATTTTTATCCCTGATCCTCTGATCAACTTCTTAGTCTCTACTATGGAGCTGACCTATATTGGCAAGTTTGCAAGGGGTAGACCAAATATTGAGGCTGTTAAGAAGTTTGTGAAGAGGGAATGGTTCCTCAAAGGTCAAGTTGAAATTGCTGCAATGGCCAAAGGTTTCTTTTCCTTTGAGTTTTCTAGCATGGAAGACCTTTCTAACATCTTATGCGGTGGCCCTTGGATGGTTGGGCGTTTCTCCCTTGCTTTGCGTAAATGGTCTCACAATCTAGTTCTTAATGACTTGACCTTTTTTGTTTCGGCCCTGGTCTGGGTTAGGTTTCCCAGTCTCCCCCTGGAATACTAGCATCAAGATGTCCTAGGTGGGTTGGCCATCTCCTTTGGAGATCTCTCTATTGATCCTGTGACAGGTGCAAGGACTCAAAGGGTTTATGCTAGGATTTGTGTAAATATTCTCCAGACGACTGACTTGCCGAATAAAATTGTTATAAACTCCAAGCTAGGTGCTTGAACTCAAGAAGTTGAATTAAATCCCTTCCTTTTGTTTGCTTTTCTTGTAAAAAATTGGGTCACCGAGCGAATGATTGTCTTCTCAAATCTCAAAAAGCAAAGTCTTCCCCCCAAAAGGACTCTAAGAAGGTCTAGAGGGAAAAACCTTTAGTGAAACTTAAGGCTAACAGTTCAAGAGACCTTGTAGTGTTTTCTGGTTCTTCTGTAGACCTAGTCCTGATTGATCCTCTAAAAGCCTCAAACATCCTTGGGTGCAGTGAAGGTCACTCTAAGATGGTGACGTTGGATCCTGAAGATCCCCTTGAAGAGGGTGAAATCAAAGATATTATGACTGGTAAGCAAGAGTTTTGTATTGCTATAACCCAAATCTCTGCAGAAGATATAGACAAAGAGACTATTGTCCATGAGAATATCTTAAGCCCAGAAAGTCCAAGAAACAAGACAAGCTAGGCAGATTCATTTGAAGAATCTAATCCATTCTTTGAATGTTCAGAGGACCTCTGGATGGAGGTGACCCATAATAAAAAAGCAGACTGGTTCAAATCTGGGGATGCCTATAGGAGGAGTTATAACAAGATCTATGAGAGATGAGGTGGGAACTCCTAAATCAAACCGTGGGAGAAGGCACAATAGAATTACAAGAGAACATGAGAGTAGATAGAGTATTGCAGATGGTCGAAGACCAACTATCCTGGACTGCTCCCAAGGTAAGAAATGGAGATTATTTCTTGGAACATGAGGGGTCTAAAAAACCCCCACATGCAGGACCTTTTGAGAAATTTTGTTAGGGATGAGAAACCAGATATCATTCTTATCCAGGAAACTAAAATAACTAGTGACAAATTTGAAAATATTAAATTATTTAAGAACTGTGGTGTTGTGGGATGCAGCTCTAAAGGGGCTTAAGGGGGAACAACCTCCTTCTGGAACCTCAACACTATCCATGGTGATATTATTGAATCTAAAGCTAATATATCTTCTATCAAATTTAACCATATTAGGAACAACTTCACCTGGGTTCTATCTAATATCTATGCGCCCAATTCTAAAAGTGGTAGAGATAAATTTTGGCGTAAACTGGAAAATGAGAGAAGTAACTTCAAGAATGACAACTGGATGATGGTTGGAGACTTCAACACTCCCCTTCAGGACTAAACTTTTTGGTGGTACTTCTTCCCAAATTGAAAGTGGGGTAGCTTTGATGGAGTTTATTAACAATCAATCCCTTCTGGATCTGGAGCTCAGAGGGGTGTCTTATACGTGGTCAAACAAAAGAACTGGGAATGACTTAATCCAAGTGCGCCTAGATATGGCCCTAATTTCTATGAACTGGATCCTCTTTTATGCCTTCTCACTATCTACTCTTCACCATATTAGATCCAATCACTCTCCCATAGCCATTCAGGAAAATCCGATATCGGGTAAGAGAAACTCCCCCTTCAGATTTGAGAAAATGTGGATGCAACATCCTGATCTAGAAATGAATATTGCTGACTGGTGGAACTGCCAAGTGGAAGGTACTACTATGTATAGAGTTATCCAAAAACTTAAGAGAATAAAAAACAAAGTTAAAGTTTGGAACAAAGAGGTGTTTGGGGACATCTTCAAATCTAAAGCTTCTATTCAATCTGAACTTCAGGATCTTCAAGATACTATCCAAGTCGAGGGTCTGACTGAGGAGAAAAAAATGAAGGAAAATAGAAAACATAATCCAAGCTGATTTTCACAACATCATTTCAAGAGAAGAGGTTTTTTGGAGACAAATATCCAGGGCTCTTTGGCTTCATGTAGGGGATAAGAATACTCATTTCTTCCACATGATTGCCCAAAAACACAAGGTGAATAAAATAATTGAGTACATCAATAGCTCTCAAGGTAAGTTGAGTAAGGAGGAAATAAAAAAAGAAATATCAGATTATTTTTCTTCTCTTCTGAAGGCTGATCCTGCCCTTTCTTTGGCTAATCAAAATTTACTGCTTGATTCAATTCCATGTATCCTCGGTAAAGAAGCTAATGAATTTCTATGTAAAATTCCTTCAATTAAAGAAATCAAAGCTGCTGTTTTCTCCTTTGAAGGAGAAAAGTATCTGGGTCCTGATGGGTTCCCTCCTTTTTTCTTCCAATCCTTCTGGCATATTATTGAGAAGGATATCCCAGATGCTGTCAAAGAATTCTTTGGATCTGGTTCCCTCCTGAAGGAAGATAATTCTACTTTCTTTGTTCTCATTTCTAAGAAACCTGGCGTTGAATATGTGGATTGTTTTAGACCGATCAACTTGTGTAATACATTCTATAAGATTATCTCTAAAGTCCTAACGGTGCAGATTCTGGAACTCCTCCCAGCTCTCATTTCCCCCTAGCAGAATGGTTTTGTCCCGGGTTGGCAAATCCTTGATTCCATCATCTCTGTTCATGAGAATATCCACTCACTAGAGGTGTCAAAAAAACAAGGCTTCCTTATAAAGGTTTACCTTTCTAAGGCCTATGACAGAGTGGATTGGGATTTTCTTTGCAAAGTCCTCCTTGTGTTTGGGTTCTTTGCTAAAGTTGTTAATCTCATTCAACAACTTATCTCCACTCCCTCGGTCTCAATTTTGGTTAATGGCTCCGCCTCCAACATTTTTTTCCCTTGTGTGGCCTCCACCAAGTGGATCCCATCTCCCCCATCCTCTTTTCAATTATGGTAGAGTCCTTGGGAGATTGTTCTCTAAGTGGGTCCAAGCAAGCTTAATTTAGGGTCTTCTCCATTCGTCGGCGTGCCAACCTTGCTCCCATGAAAAATTTGATGATGATACTAGTCTTATGGGGTCGTCCTTGGTTAAAGAAGAAATAAATATCAAATATGCTTTGAACACCTACTCTTCAAATATGGGTCAGCTTATTAACTATGAGAAAAGCTCCCTCTTTTTTATCAATACTCCCCTTCCCAAACAATAGAAAATGATGACTATTCTTGGTTTTTCTATCTCGTCTTTCCCCTCAAGCTATCTGGGTCTGCCATTGGGTCTGAAACCCCCAGATTCCTTTTGGAATTCTATTTTCAATAAATTTAACAACAAACTTGTTGGATGGAAAGGGTCCCTTCTCAACAATGTTGGAAAGATTCTTCTGCTTAAGACTTCCCTCCGGAATCTCCCAGTCTACGCCTTGAGCCTTTTTTAGAATTCCCTCCAAGTTTGCTGACTCTATTGAAAAATGCAGAATTTTTTTTTGTGGTTGGGCATAGAGGAAAAGAATAGAATTCATCTTGTGGCTTGGGAGAATGTGTGAAAACCTATCAAATATGGTGGTCTTGGCATCAGAAAAATCAAGGATATCAATCTTGCCCTGCTGGCTAAGCAAATTTGGAGAATTTTTGAAGAGGCAAAAGGTTGGAATAAAATCCTTAAATCTAAATACCTTTATGCTACTCCTTCTATTAAGGATTTCCTTTCCTCCCCTATTAATGTTAATGGTTCTACTATTTGGAATAGATTTTTGAAAGCCAAATCCCTACTGCTAAAGTTGCTATATGGAGAGTTGGTAATGAAACAAAAAATTAAATTTTGGGAAGACCCTTGGTTTAGAGATAAACCCCTCATTTTGAACCCCAAAGTGGCACACCTTGCTGAGATTTTCTCAAGAATAATAGGAACGAATGTTGCTGACTACTGGAGAGATAATAAATGGATTGATCTCAGTAATATAGACCCTATGTTGAAATCTATTAATCTTGACCTGACCCCCTGGGTGATCAAAGAAGACTATAATGAACAACTCATCTGGTCCCCAAATCCAAGTGACAGAATCATGGTTGCCTTGGCTTGTTCCTATGATTTGGATCCCTACTGGGATAAGGTTTGGTATCCTTTCCTTATCCCTTAAATAAAATTTTTCTTCTGGTTGTTTGTTCAGGACAAATTCCTCACTACTGAGAATCTTGCTAAAAGATGCTAGATGCTTCCTAATCGATGCTATCTCTACATGCAAGAAGCTGGGACCTCTTCCCACCTTTTGCTGCACTACCAATTCACTAGGGAGGTCTAGAAGGTTGTGTTGCAGCATTGGAATATCAGCTGGGTGTTCCCTAATTCTATTAAGGAATTCTTATCCCAATGTTGTTCTCCCTTTTCTCATAAATTTGGGAAATTGATTTGGAATTACACTTCTCCCCATGTCATTTGGAGGATCTAGAAATAAAGAAATATCAGGATATTTAGAAATAACAACTCAACGCCCTTATTGATTGGCTCTAAAGCTATAAGAACTATTGCTGAAAATATCAAGATAGCTTGTGAAATAATACCTAAAATTATGGAAAGCATTTCTGATAAGGATGTCATCAATCACTGGAACTTCTCCTCTACTAATAAGATGGCTCCTAGTGATCATGAAGGTGATATTTGGAATTCCTCTCCTCCTAACTGGTATAAAGTGAACTTTGACAACGCGGTTAAAGGGAACCCTGACATTGCTGGATGTGGGTGCATTGTGAGAGATTCTCAAGGATCCTATTTGGTAGCCTCAGATATTGCAATTGGTATCTAAACTAGCCATGTGGCTAAGGATATGGTGGCCCTATATGCTTGTAAGTTGGCCAAAACCTAGAATTGTTCTAAGTTGTGGCTGGAAGGTGACTCCATGAATATCAACAATTGTATTAATGATATTCATAAACCATCATGGAATACAAGTCACATCATTACATAGATTAAAAATCTCTTAACAAAATTTGATGTAACACATGTTACTCATGCATTTAGAGAGTCAAATGCTGTGACTGAAATCCTGGAAAATATGGGAGCCTTTTGTGATGATGTCAGACGATGGCAAGGTAATGAAGGATTAAGTAATGAAGTCCTCAATTTCATAAGGTACGATCAAATCCACCAAAATCCTGGAACTATCAATTATTATGATTGTTATACACTGAATTTGTGCCTCTGATCTCAAGCTCTCTTGGTCTTGATAATCCAGTATAACATGGGAATCATCTCAAGGTTGTGGGACCTTATGCTAACCGAGATGAGACCTCCAGGTTCTAGGCTGGTTCCTCTTGGATAATCACCTTAATTTTCTTCTTAAACAGGAAAGTAAATCTTTTGAGGGAAAGGGATAGAAGGATTGCATGAAAGGGAAATGACTGAAAGCAAACTACCTACTAGGTGATGCACCGAAATTAGGGCTTGGATCTCAGTATAGAGGAATGGAACTAATGGAGGAACCAGGTCAAATGAGTTACAACTCACTAGATAGGCTTGCATAAGTATTTCATAGGAAGGCCTGAACAAAAGACTCGACCTATGACCTGCAAACAAACATCCTTCTCTGCAATCAGGTGTAGGAATGAGACAAGACTGCTAGGGGCTGAAGTATACCCACAAAA
>MU227772.1:659827-673534 GCA_018584345.1 Thuja plicata
GTAGGTAGTTTGCTTTCAGTCATTTCCCTTTCATGCAATCCTTCTATCCCTTTCCCTCAAAAGATTTACTTTCCTGTTTAAGAAGCAAATTAAGGTGATTATCCAAGAGGAACCAGCCTAGAACTTGAGGTCTCATCTTGGTTAGCATAAGGTCCCACAACCTTGAGATGATTCCCATGTTATACTGGATTATCAAGACCAAGAGAGCTTGAGATCAGAGGCGCAAATTCAGTGTATAACAATGATGATAAAAAAGGAAAATTTAATTAGTTGCCTTTTACAAGAGCCCCACACATTCCAAGGCCATTGGAGTAATAAATTCAATTGTGTGAATTGGGCTATCAAGTTCTTTAAAGGGACAATCACTATCATTATTCTCTCACTCTGCATTTTAATCTGTGATTGCTATACTGTGCTTAAGTCTGGAGGCTGATTACCTGGTAAAATGGGTGGTAAGCTTAAATGGGAAGAGCCTATGATCTGCAAGTGGAGGAAAGAGGTTAAAATATGGGAGAAGCTCAAGGAGGGTGGGGTCTCTACCTACATGGAGAGACTACATGGTTACAATAAAGACATCTCCAAAGAGATTGTAGATAGCTCGAAAAATGGTAATGTTACCCTCTGTGGTAAGTCTTTCTATGTTACGGAGAAGCTCATTTCTAAAATTACGGGTTTAGAAATGTCTGGGTTAAAGTACTACAGAGGTAGGGTTATGGCCCAAAATGTGGCTAGAATGTACCCTAAAACTCTAGGGGAAATAACTATTCTGGTTAAGCGATCTGGAGATTATGTTCTCCGCAGTCACATGAAGCTTTTCTAGGCTAAACTTGTTAAATCCCTTATGTAGTATTTCACTTTAGAGGGTCGATACACTAGGGTTTACAACTTTCATTTTATGCTGGTTAATCACTTTCGCTATAAGAGGAAAAATTCCTTCCCCTACCTCCTGCTTTAGTCTCTGGGTACTAACATTATGGAGAACATGAAAAGCGCTGATAAGCCCATTCTCCACGATGGGCTTATTCTTCTTAATTACAAACATGCCAAGTTCAAGCTCCAGGACTGCTCCCCAGCCTCTGGTAAGATTAAAGAGAAGTAGGGTAAAAGACCCATTATGAGTGATATAAACACTCCTAAAAAGAAGAAAAAAGGTAATTCTACTAAAGATATGGCAGAAATCGCCAAAATCCTCATGGAGGAGACAAGCATGGATACAGATAATGATACTGAAACTAAGGAGGAAGCTGCTAAGTGTATAGTCAGAAAATGGAAGCACTTCCATTTTAGACTTGTTTAGCCTTCTGAGTAAGTGGTTTGGGGTCATGAAAAGCACCTTGACTGGGTTCCTGATCTTGACATGGCTTCCCCCCTAATTTTCCCTTCTTTTCACCACTTTCTAGCCCGATCTCTGCATTCTGAATTGCAGACCTGTGATTCTGGGAACCAGGGACAGGGTCGACCTTTCTAGGATAGGGTCAACCTTGGCCCTGACCTAGGATAGGTTCAACCTCAGCCCTAACCTAGGACATGGTCAACCTCAGCCCTGACCTAGGTCAGGGTCGACCTTTACCCTGTCCTAGGGTTCAAATCCTAGGGTCCTGCAGTCTTGGATGTTGGTCTTTGTGAAGAAAGTTTTTCTAGCTTCTGGGTTGGCTGTTTCGGGCTCTGAAGTGTGGATTCCTAAATTGTATTTAATATAGGTCCTCTCCTAGGGGTAAAGGATTAAATGGGAATTTAATTATCCTATGTCGGCCTCCTTAGAAGATTGTGCCCTAGTTTCATATAAAAGGGAGCTTTCTCCTCTCATATTCTCTAAGCATCATTAAGCAATTGAGAAGGATTTTCAAGTGTAATTCAAGCAAGCTAAGGAGAAAGATTTCAAGCAAGCATCCATCCATTCTCAAGCATTCAAGCATCCATTTTCATGAAGGAGATCCATTGGAGGCCATTGAAGGATTCAAGCTACAAGGTGCCCTTTTGGTGATCTCTCCATCCACCTTCCAAGCCTCTTCCAAATTCAAGAACCCATTCAAGACTTGGTGTTGGAGATCTACAAGAGATTGATTGAAGACATCCTACATCCTACATGATACATTCTATATTCTAGATCCATTTGATGCATACATACTTCTGGATTCACGGATTTGAATCTGCCACAAGGGCTTCCATATAAGCAAGGTGAATTTATGTGTTTACTTTTTTTATCTCTGCAATTTCAATTATATTATAAGGTTAATTCCAAAACTGGGGTTTGACCAAGGCAAACCCCTCCCCCACAACAAACAAACCTTTTTTTATTGCAGGTACATGTTTGAGATTGTAAATCTGAGACCAGATCTGGATATTCTTTTCAGTTTTCTTTCAGACGACATGAACAGGGACACTTTCAGATCTATGCAGGACAGGGTCGACCTCACCTGGATAGGGTTGGAATTTGTGGTACAGGGTCAACCTTTTTCATAAGATGACATCAGATCAGAAAAATATTTCTAGGTTTTGTTCGTCTCTACATTCCGGTTCGGGATCAACTGTCGGCATTTCCAGAAATAGTCTATAGACCTCAAAAAATAGCAATCTTTGATCTGTAATTTTGTAAGGTTGGTTCTTTCTCCTATCCCTTTTCAATTACTGTCATTAATCATATTTAATCAATCAATTTACAGAATTTAAGATCCCCTTTCTTTTTCTCTTTCCAAATAGTGGATTCACTTGTGCGTTAACCCTTCTTCTTGGGTTGATCAAATTGGATCTCCTATTTGTGTATTTGAGGGTAAAAGAAAGGAGCATCTTATCTTCCCCTAAACACAATAGAAACATACAATCAATATCAAACTCAATTAAGTGTAAAATTTGAAATAGGGTTAAGGAATTCAACACAGTTTAATATAATTATGCAATCAATTAACAAATCTCTTTTCATCCTTTACACATCCATATTTCTTTCTTTACACTAAGATCGAAATGGGAGATGCAACCAAATTTCTCACTGAGGAGGATGACATGGATACTGAAGATGAAATATGTGCTTAGAAAGAGGACAATACTTTCAATGACTACCAGGATGATGAGGATAATCCTCAGGACAATGACAGTGATTTATCTACAGAAATGGAAAGCGAAAAATCTAGCAACGTCAACTCTGAGGATATGGAGACTGAAGAGGTCAAAATTTCCCTAGAGGACAGTAGAAATAGAGCCACCACAAAAGTGAGGAAAATCTCCCTTGAGAAGGCTATTAACATGCCTCCTAAGGATATTGCTGCGGTTACTGCTAGCCCCAAGAATTCCCCTGTTCTGGTGCATTATGCTAACATGCTATCTAAGGAGGGCATGAACTAATAAGGATAAGGAAAGTGACAAGAATCTAAAAGGTAAGGCAGATTATGGAGGTAGCCAATAGAATGTCACTGGGAAGAGCCAAGACAACATAAGATTCATGTAGGTGGCCAAAGAGCGTGCTCAGATGGACTTCTAGATGAGTTCCTGGTTGGTTGATGAAATTAATGACATAAAAAAAAGTACTTTGAGCTTGAGGACAGAGTGAATAAAATTTCTCTTCTAATGGCTAAGACCACTCATTCTGAAAGGAAGGATTCTGTTACCCAGGCGAAAGATGATGATACTCGGTTGATGGAGAAGCTAGAACTTAAAATCAATGTTGTAGTCAATTTCTGAATGCAGACTACCTCCAACCGCATCCAAAACCTGGAAGACACCCTCAACAGGATTATGAATAATAAATTTGAGGGAATGAAGGTGACTAGCAGTAACTTGAGGGCTTTTCTTGCTGTGCTAGATGTGAACTCTACTCCCATTGTTGTCAAGGATGATGTTGCTAAAGACCCTAGCCCTACCGACCCAGGTACTCAGACAAGGGCAAGTGCCACAAAGATGAAAGTTGCCAAAATGAAGGAAATCAAGGAACTTAGGGAGGCCATCCAACAATATGGCTTGCTAATGGCTGACAGAGTGGAGGTTATGGCAAAAATGACCTAGCTGTGCTACACCTCGTGTTTGTGTGTTTATTATCTATCTCACTTTTTTTTTCTGGTTGGTTGTAATGTGCTGGGGGGTTACTAATGGCTCCATCTATTTCCCCCAGCCGTTCCTTTTTTGTTGGATCTTTATTTTGCTATGCTGAATTCTGCCTATCTTTTCTCCTATTGTAAAGGGTTACGGTTCCCTTCAAAAACTGTTTTACCCTTAATCAAAAATAGTGAAGGCACTCACTAATAATATGCCTACAAAACTAAAGGGAGCTGAAACATCATCATTTGCACTGAATGACTAATCCATGTGGGTCATATTTTGGTAAAGACATGGACTATAGAGGTGAAGATCTTGGAAACCTCTTTTCAAGCTGTACTTCACATGGTTTGAATTTTGGTGAGTAGTTGTACAATTTTGTTATGTATATAGACACTATATTTTTGGTACAACTTTGACATTAATGTCAAAGGGGAAGTATTATGTATGAAAAATGTAATATGTATGGAGAAGGTAATGTATACTTAGTTAGAGTTTGGTATTGACCACTTAGTCATTTTTCACTAAGTGTTGCCATCAATGCCGAAGGGGGAGATTGTTGGAAAGTGGCCCATTTAGGATTTCATAGAGATTTTCATTTATGGAAACACTACTCATCTGAATGGTCGCTTGGAGTACAAAATAGTTTTAGATATCTAGTTTTGTAAAAAATGACTAAGTCCAAAATGTAGTTTACAGTAAAAATTCACACAGTTTTGGTCAGCGAGCACAAGATATGGAGATATAAGTCATGCGATCTTAGAGACAGACATTTTGGGATATAGTAGACCTACACTTAAGGTCATTTGTGTTTTGGAGTTGATTGCTAAGAGTTACAACATATTGAAGACATGTAAAGACAATATAGCAGTGTAACAAAGCACTTTAATGGTCACGATGATTAAGGGAGTAATTTGTGGAATACATAAGTGCTAAGTTGGATTTGGATTGGGTTCTACCCACTTTTGTTAATTTATGATCACCGACTATGGATTTGATAATTGGTTAAGTGTTGGACACATTTTGTGATGTTCTTGAGAGCTGACAAGAAGAATCTTTTTGAGATCGAGTAGATAAGTAGAATTGTTTTGATGCGAAGTAGGATATGAAATATGTGTGGAGTTCGTTGATGCATTGTGATTTAAGGATCATACATAAGTTGATGTGAGTGGTAACTGGGACTACTTAAGCATAGCAGATGCTTGTATTGTTCACTTTTGATAAATAATTGTAACAAAACAAATTTTCTGATTGTAGAGCAGTGTGCTCATTGTATACCTTTAACATGGTTTTCTATCCTTTAACAGGGATATGTAGTAAATGTAATATTCAACTCCTAATAGGTCTAGGTCTCCTAACAGGGAAACTATACTCTTAGTGCATTATTTGTGGGTATCATCCCCACCAGGGTTTTCCCTTGGCCAGGGTTTCCTCATGAATAAATCATGGTGTTATGAGTTGTTTACTTTATGTGTATGTTCTTTTCATTTTAATTATTGCATGATTGAGCTTGAATTGGTTAAATAAGTTTATAAAGTGTTGTACTACTAATTCACCCCCTCTCAATATTACAATGTGTGAGTTAATATAGCTTCATGAAATTAAGACAATTAGCTACAATTCTATGAAAAGAAATAAATAATTTAATCTAAAGAATTGTATTTAACATCCATAACATTCCATGGTTCTCTAACTAGACTTTGAAAGTAGAGCTCTTAGCCTTAATCTCTACTAGTGACCTTCCTAGAAAGATAAATTAATGATAAAATACATGATCTATCTCTCAATCTTCTCAAAGATGATACAAAATGAATTCAAATGCTCACAATATGCTCTCAAATCTCATAGTTTACTACTAAATACTCTCACTGTTGCTCAAATTGCTCTCAAATTTCCTATAGTGATCATGCTATGCATTCAAATTTTATAGGATCCCTTTATACTTGGAAATGACTTGTATTTATAGTAAAATCCCAAGGGTAGGGGGTAGAATGAATTGATCATGGGTTAATCCTTTGTTGAGTTTGATCTCTCAAATGCTTTCAAATAAGGGGACCATTCAAATGTTATCCTCAAAGGGTGGGACAAGATGAGTGGATGAGATTTTAGAGGGATAAATGAGAGGTTGAGATGCAAAATTGGAGTGATCCATGTGCAAGTGTGTTGTCAATTATCATTGGCTCTTTTATTTGTGTTGAAAATATATTAGGAATTTAAGTAATTCAATCATTTAATTAATTTAGCCATGTAAGGAATAGGTTCATTTTGATTTTTGATTTAAACTATACAATTAATTGATTAAAATCAATTGCATAATTTGATTTGTCCTTTTAGGCTTGAATTTAATTATTTAATTTCATGATTAATTAATCCCTTGATTTAATTTGATTTAATCCACTTTGATTTGATAAATGTGATGACATGTAACTGATGGAATATTTGATAATGTTAAGTTTAAGATAATTCAAGATATTAAATCAGTTAATGGTTTGTATTGTCATTGATGTCAACTTGATATCATCTGTACGGTCATGTACATAATGCTAAAGACTTCAGAGAATCAATGGAACAAAGGTTATGCTTTCAGCAATGCATAAAATTCAAGTATTCACTAAGTGACAGACAACACTGACGGAGTGCAAACCATTGGTAAAGACAAAGAAAAAAGTCACATTGATATCTGACAAGCAGAAGATAGTGTTTCTTGATGAAGCAAAACCAAAAGATGCCCAACGAGCTGAAAACAGAGTTGCCCGATGAGTAAAAATCCAATGATGCCCAACGGATGGAGATCTTGAAGCTTACTGGAGTCACACCGATGGAACTGTCAGTTGTCACCAACGACTAACTATAGTGTTGACCAACGGAACATAGAGTTCAGAAAATGACAATATCTACCTTACAAGAGCTAAAGATAAACTTAACTAGTTGTTTTATTTGTTTTATTCAACCAGAGTTAAGTGATTGATTTAAAGAAGATTTGTACAGTTGGAAAGAAGATAACTATGAGACAAATCAGGATTTATGCTTTAAATCAAATTGGCTGGATTGTTTTTCACGCCAAGAATCAAGAATCAAGAAACAATCAATATCATGTCTATATAAGAGACAAACTTAATTAATTTTCCAAGAGCATGAAAAGGGGATTAAGGGGAGTGAATAGAAAGAGGATACTGAAGAGATACTGATGAAGAAGAACTTCATACAGTCCTGATCAATCAAGTTGAAGGAGAGATAAAGAATTCTACATACACCGATGAATAGTGAAGTACACCATCACAGAGCAAAAAGTGTGGAGCACAAATAATTGAACTAATACATTTATTAGAGAGGTAATGTACTTAAATAGATCTAAAAATTTTCAATTCAAAGTTGCATCATGAACAGGTCATAGTGTTTCAGTTTAACCATTAAAGCATAAGGTCTTTTAACAAAGTAGGACTTAATAGTTTTCTATATATTTAGGTACATCCCAAGGAGTGCCAAAAAGGTTGATTCATTGAAGTAGCATTGGACTTGCCCGATACCTATTGATAGTCTAAGAAGGCTGATTCAAGGATGGTAGCAATAGATGCTTGATACTAAGTGACAACCTCTATGTATAAAATCCTCTAACAAGGTCGTACTTAATAGTGTGTTTGTAACTTTTAACAGGGTTGGCTCCTAACAAGGCTCACTTCAGAAGAGTGAAAATTTGGGGTACCGGTCCCAGTGGTTTTTCCCTTAACAGGGTTTCCACGTTAAAAATTCATGTGTTATGTATGTGTGATTTATTTCTTTACTATTTTGTATCTGACATAGTTAACATTGGATTGATCGGTATACTCTGCTTATTTACTAAGTTTTGGTAAATAGTTACACTACTTATCGGTAATCAAGGAGAATAAGGATAAACAATAAAAACTGATAGACAGTTAAATCATTATTAGTATTTCATGGCATACATCTTGTAGGGACATAATAATCTAAGGTTTATTAATTGGTGGTTAAGTTTGAAGGATAAATTTTTGAGGCCACTGATTCACCTCCCCCTCTCAGTTATTACTAACAATTGGTATCAGAGCTTGTGTGCTTAGAAAGGAAGGTTTCAAGACCTAAGTCAAGATCACAAGATGAATAGACGAGATGTGCCCAAGTTGAACAAAGACAACTTTGATTCATGGAAAAGAAGGATAAGACTCCACTTATCAGGTATTGGTAATGATGTTACTCAATTCCTAGATATTGAATATGTGTTGCCCATAGGATCATTAATAGTAAATCAATTGAGAGAGAAGCATGAACACAACTGCATGGTCATAGAGCTTTCTTCCTCACTCTCTGATGCTAAATTTGAAGATGTCAAGGATTGCAAAACTACAAAGAAGATGTGGAACAAATTGAAGCTTGTACATGGAGGTGATACAAATGTTCTGAGATCCAAGGTAGAAAGCTTTAGAGGAAAATTTGATGATCTCAAAATGAAAGAAGGAGAAAACATCACATAGTAAAACACAAGAATAAAAGTAGTCAATTCTATACAAGGAGTTGGAGGTACACTTGAAGAGGAGACAATGGTAAGTAAAATCTTAAGAACCTTACTACCTGTATATGCTATTAGAGTTTCTTCCATTCAAGAAAGGAGAGCAGTAGCAAACAATACAGTTACTCTTGATAGTTTAATTGGTACACTAATTTAATTTGAGATGAATAACTTTGATAATAGTGTCTTACCAAAATTAGAGTTTGCATTTAAGTCTTCTATAAGAATAAGAAAATCAAGTCATAGACACACATCTATAAGAGATAGTGAAAGTGAAAGTGAAGAAGAAGATATAGATGAAATAGAAGAACTTATGGCTAGAAGAATGCAGAGAGGCAAAGGTAAATACAAAGGCAAGTTACCACTTGTATGATTTAATTGTAAAGAGATTGGACACTTTGTTGCTAGATGTCCTAACAGAAGAAAAGATGATAGAAGTAATGACAGATCTTTTGAGAAGAAATCTAACAAAGGTGATAAAAAATATTACAAAGGTTACCGACAATTAGAAAGAAGAGATACCCGAGACTACAAGGACAAAGGAAAGAAAGCTAGCTACCTAGCTACTTGTAAAGATGGAGATACTGACACCGAACCTGATGAAGACATCGAGATGGTATTTGTAGCTATGAAGGATGATTCAGATGAAGATGAAAGGTATGTAGAAACTACACTCATATCTAAGGTTAGCAACAATGACATCTAGATTATAGATAGTGGCTACACTCACCACATGATCGGTGACAAAGAAAATTTTAACACTTTTGAGTATTATAATGGTGGTATAGTAAGAATGGGTAATGATACACCTTGTCTAGTTGAAGGTAAAAGAATAATAATGCTAAATAACATGATTAAATGTGAAAATGCTTATTGGGTAAAAAGATTGAATTATAATCTATTGAGTGTTTCTCAGCTGAATAATTTAGGTCATAGAGTAGCATTTGAGAATAAGAAGGCAAAGATCTTCAATGAATCAGGAAGACTGATTAGTACCTTTGAACAAACTAAAGGTAACTTATTCTATCTGAATGATACTAACACCACTTTCTTAATGACTAGAAGTGAAGACATATGGTTTGTTGGAATTAATGGGAAGTAGTACTGAGAGGGGAGGGGTGAATCAGTACCTCTAAAATTTTTAGCACCTTACACAATTCATCATTAGTAATCATTCAATTCTGATTTACCAACCATTACTGTTATTCTTTCTTATGTATCTATTGTTTGTTCATAATATGTAATAGTTTTCAATCATTCATAGAAACATTCATGAAATTGAAAAACACATAACACAAGATATGGTATCGCAGAAAAATCCTGTTAGGAAGTAAAAACTATGGTGGGGATGACACCCACAAAACTTCACTATCTGCAGAATGGAATGGAGCCGGTTAAGGCTTACAATTTGATCACTTATGATGATCTACCCTGTTAAGAGTATTAAGGTGGAGACTTGTTAAGATCTACTCTGTTAAGAGCTTTAGCAACACTAATTTAAGTGTGCACTTAGTTTTGAGATTTACAATAGGACGGTTAAGCCCACCTTTCTTGAAATGATTTCATTAGTGTACTACACTTGTTAGAATGAGTACAAATGTTGAACTGACTGTATGCAATCTACTATTTCTGATTTACAGATCCATTAAATCTTTTTTCATAATAATATCACCTTAAGTGATTGATGAATACCTTTTCTCTGCTTGTCGGTAGCCTCTGTTCTGCTCTTGAAAATTGATTAGTTTCTATTTGTGTTCTTCTGCATGAATTCTCTGTCTGGTCTTTAGTTGCTCTTCATGGCTACTATCTTCATTGAAAACCTATTTATTTGTGTTCTTCTGTATGAATTCTCTGTCTGGTCTTTAGTTGTTATTGAGCACCTATTTATACAAGTATTTGACCTATCTTGGAATTCATGTTTTACAATGTTAACTCTCAGATCCAAGGTTTACAACTTGAGCTTGATCTTTAGTTTGCATGTTTTAAAATAGTAAAACTAATTAAAACAATAACAATTACATTGCTTCCTCCACACATAATGGATTGAAAAGAAAAACAAGAAGTTATAAATACAACTTCAGTGATTTATCTGACGTGGAAAGTCAGATCCACTTTTTGCAGAATGTAACTGACTGTCAGTTCTTGGATGTCAGTTTGAACTTGCAGTCTATTGACGTTCCTTGACTAAACTATTCATCGGGTTCCCTATATTTTTTGGTAGGGTCTCTTTGCTTTACTGTCGGGTAGCACTGTTGTTACTCGTCGGGTATCTTTTACATTTTCGTCATCGGGTAACACTTAACAATGTTTGTCAGGTAACCTTGACAGTGGATAGTGTTGTGCCCTGTTTGTCAGTGTAGAGTAAACTGATGGTGCAGATCATGTTTTTCTCTAATCATACTAATGGAAAAATATGATGCATTCAATGGTTGTGGCACAAAAGATTGTGTCATGTGAATTTTGACAACATGATGAAAATAAGTAGAAGGAAAAATGTAAGAGGCTTACCGATGATGACAAAGCCAGAAAACATCATGTGCAAGAATTGTCAAAAAGGTAAAATGACAAAGTCTAGTTTCAAAAGTAAAACCCATACATCTGATGATATTCTAGAATTAGTCCATACTGATCTATGTCAACCAATGAGGACAAAGAGTTATTATGGAGATAGATATTTTATTCTCTTTGTTGATGATTACTCTAGAATGATGACAGTTATGTTTCTTAAAGATAAATCTGAAGAATTCAAGATGTTTAAATGGTATAAGGCTATGGTAGAGAAATAAAGTGGTAAGGATTTGAAATGTTTAAGGTTAGATAGAGGAGGAGAGTTTATATAAGATGAAATCACTAATTTCTATAATGAGCATGGTATAAAAAGACAGTTTTCTGCACCAAGAACACCACAACAAAATGGGATTGCTGAGAGAAGGAATAGATCAATACTTGATTGTGGTAGAACACTGATGATAGAAAAAGGTATCACCCAAATCTTCTGGAGGGAAGCTATCAGTACTGCTGTCTACACATTGAAAAAAGTACAATTGAAGGACACAAAGAAGACACCCTATGAGCTATGGTATGGTAAAACACCTAATGTAAGTTACTTCAAGATATTTGGTAGTCAATGTTATGTCTTAAAGGATGATAGAAATGGAAAGCTTGACACCAAAAGTGATAAAGGTATTTTTCTAGGGTATTCTACCAAAAGCAAAGCTTATAAATGTCTTATCAAGGCTTCTAACAAAATTGTTGAAAGTGCAAATGTAAAGATAGATGAATTTGTAGAAAATAATGAGATGGAAAGCACAAAAGAACCAGAGGACTACAAAAAATTTGTATAGTGTGAAGAACCTAACACTCTGCCCGAGCAACATTGCTTAATTCTAGAACAACAGAATGTTGCAACCAATGGTCAGACTACAATTATTGACGGTCAGGATTTGTGTGTGTGAAATTACACCTTCATGAAATTAGGATCAATAACAACAATTCTATGCAAAGAAAATACAATTTTAATCTAAGAATTGCAATTAAATCCATGTTATCTCATGGTTCCCTATCTAAGCTTTGTTAAGAGACCTCTTAGCCTTAATCTCTCTCAAGGACAATCCTAGAATGAGAAAAATTGATATGAAATGCTTAATCTAGCTCAAATGCTCAAAGATGTGTTTGTTTTGCAACTCAAATGCTCATGATTATGCTCCTAGAATCAACAATTTGCTTCTCAAAATGGTCAAAATGCTCTCAATTGCTAACAAATTGCCTATAATAATGATTCTATGTACTCAAATTTTCTAGGATATGAAATACATAGAAAATGGCTTGTATTTATAGAAAATTCCCAAGGGTAGGGGGTAGAGTGAATTAACCATGGGTTAATCCTTGGTTGAGTTTGATCCCTCAAATGGTTTCAAATGGGGGGACCATTTAAATGGTTGTCCTCAAAGGGTGGGACAAGAAAACAAAATCCTCAACTCTCATTGGTTGATCAATTTGAGTTGAAAGAAATTAAGAATTATTTAATTCAATCATTTAATTAATTTAGCCATGTAAGGGTGAATATGTTGGATTTAATTTTTGATTTAAAACTATACAATTAATTGATTAAAATCAATTATATAATTTTGATTGATCCCTTTTAGGCTTAAATTTGATTATTTGATTTCATGATTATTTAATCCTTTGATTTTAATTTATTTTCTCCAATTTGCTTGATAAATGTCCATTTGAATGATTTTAATCCATTTTGATGAGATTTAGGGAAATTGGTTGAGATTTGCAGATTTTGATGATTAAGAGACACCTGGTCAATTTTAGGTGTCTACAATAATACAAATAATGTGCAAGGTGATGAAGAACATAATGAAGATCAAAATGATGATCAAGCTGATACATAAAGAGCTATACATGTACTTGCAAGATATGTAAGAAGGAACCATCTAGAGATCCAGTTCATAGGAGATAAGAAAGCTGGTACAAGAACAAGAAGTAAGTCTTTAAACACAAATTTTTTAATTTGTGAGTTCGAGCCAAAATCTGTCAATGCTGTACTAGATAATGAGGAATGGATAAGTGCTATGAATGATGAGATTGAGTAGATTGAGAAGAACAAGACATGGTCACTTGTGCCAAGACCTGATGACAAAATTTTTATTGGTACGAAATGGATATTCAAGAATAAGATAAATGAGAATGGAGAAGTCACAAGGAACAAAGCAAGAATAGTATACAAGGGGTATGCACAAGAAGAAGGTATAGACTATGGAGAGACCTTTGTACCAATTTCTAGGCTTGAAGGAGTAAGAATATTACTTTCTTATGCTACATTCAAAGGATTCAAGGTATACCAGATGGATGTCAAGTCAGCATTCCTAAATGAAATACTTGAAGAAGAGGTTTACATTGAGCAACCAGAAGGGTTTGTCGATCCAAACAAGAGAAACATGGTATGTAGACTTCACAAAGACTTGTACGGATTGAAACAAGCTCCTAGAGCCTGGTATGAATGAATTCATTCCTCTCTTATAATTATTGGATTTGTAAGGACTAGTGAAAACAATAATCTTTATTTAAAGGAAGATACTGATGCTAACACTTTGATTGCTGAAATATTTGTTGATGACATCATATTTGGAGGAAATGATATGCTATGCAAA
>MU227772.1:676360-715053 GCA_018584345.1 Thuja plicata
ATACTAAGTGACAACCTCTATGTATAAAATCCTCTAACAAGGTCACACTTAACAGTGTGTTTGTAACCTTTAATAGGGTTGGCTCCTAACAGGGCTCACTTCAGAAGAGTGAAAAATTGGGGTACCAGTCCCAGTGGTTTTTCCCTTAACAAGGTTTCCACGTTAAAAATTCATGTGTTATGTGTGTGTGTGATTCATTTCTTTACTGTTTTGTATCTGACATAGTTAACATTGGATTGATCAGTATACTCTACTTATTTATTGAGTTTTGGTAAATAGTTATACTGCTTATCGGTAATCAAGGAGAATAAGGACAGACAAGGAAAAATGATAGATAGTTAAATCATTATTAGTATTTCATGGCATGCATCTTGTAGGGACATAATAATCTGAGGTTTATTGATTGGTGGTTAAGTTTGAAGGATAAATTTTTGAGGCCACTGATTCACCCCCGCTCTTAGTTATTACTAAAAAAATGTCCATTTAATTGACTTTGATCCATTTTGATGTATTTTGAGCTTTTTGTTGAGATTTGCTGAGATTTACAAATTTTGATGATACTAAGACACCTGGTCAATTTTGGGTGTCTACAAATGCCCCTCTTTGAATTGATGTGTGAAGCACATTGATTCAAAGAAAATTGCATGTCCTAATCACTGATTTGATACTGATTGATTGATTGATTGATAAACTATCATGATTTGAAAACTTGATAAGATAACTGATTGATTTGAAAACCTGAATTGATAACTGATAACCTGATTCACAATTCTAATTTGAAACTGATTTGATTTGATGTAGAATGCCCCACTGATAAAATTTTGAATTTTTAATGCCCCAGATTAGATATAGATAGCCTGATTTGATGATCTGATGATGATATGCCCCCTCAGAAATGAAAACATTTTGATGTCTCGATGCCAATAAAATGTGATTGATGAAAAAGTAGATCTAAATGATTTCATTTCTGAAAACATAAAAAAAATGATGATAAGATCACAAATGCCCCAGTGTGCAAAAAATACAGATTTAGGTCTCGGGGGGTAAAAATCTCTCCTAAATTAGATCAAAATAGTGTAAATAGGTTGAAAAACCCAAATTTACTATTCATTTTCACTTTTTACTATTGAGATTTTGCTCTGGTTTTGCTATGATTGAGAGCAATGGTGGTCCCTATCCAAGAGCATTGATTCAAGAGGGCACGCCGTTATCAGAGACCTCTTGACTATGGACCTTTGGTGAGTGATTTGAAACTTCCTATGCATTTATTTCTCTTTTTGATAGCATTTAATGTCATTTTGATGCTTTTAGATTAGTTTTAGCAAAATGCCACGTAAGAGCTTTTAAATGACGCATAGGGTAGTGAAATGCCACAGCTGCGTAGTTAAATAATGCGTATGAAGTGTTAAAAACCATGTAGGAGTTAGGTCAAAATGTGAACCCCATGTTTGAAATGATGCGTATGAAACCCTTCACAAATTTTAGATTTTAATGACGCGTATCATAGTTTGAATGACACGTAGAATTTGCAAATGCTGTGTATGCTATAAAGTAATGCCTCTGACACTTTAAATGATGCTTATGATGTTTTCAATGACATGTAGCATGAAATGATGCTTCCAATTGATGAAATGATATGTACTAGGATATGTGATGAAAACCTGATTTAGAATATAATAAGTTGTCTTCGATTGATCATCTGAATGAATACATTGATTGCCAAGCTAAAAAGATGTGATTACATGATGTTTGCTTAGTGTTTAGAATATTAGAATAATCATACCAGTGAATGTTTGATTTGTCAATCAGATTGATTAAAAGATATTACAAATTGATCCCTTCTCAAGATCTAGAGGTCAGGAACAATAGGTTGATGCGCTCGAAAAGAGTAAAGATAGATTTAATTTGTTTGATTTAATTAGAATGTATTGGTGAACAGATTTGTCTCCACTTTAATGACAAATTATACTAACTCTATGCCTCTTTGGAGACAAATTATTCTTCAACAGTTGGGTAAGCATGAGATAATCTCTTCCCTCTGAATTGTTTGAGGTACAACTCCCTATCATAAACATCTAATGAATTTCTCAATTGAAAACTGATGACTGTAATTTTAACCCGAAAGCACATAATGATCTCCCAAATACTCTTAGGTATGGAAGTATTATCAGATAATATAAACATAAAGGAACAAAATCAAATTAAAAAACAATTTCTTCGATTAAAACACGGTACACTTGAAAGATATTAATGAAGATAATTATCCAAAAAGACAGGTAGTTACCATGCATTCACCACAACATAGAGCAAGAGATACATCAATTCACAAAGTAATTGACATATAATAAGTCCAAATTCCCAGATTTAAACTTAGCATTGCATTAGAATATCATGATCATACAGAACAAATTTTGAAATCAATCCAATCCTGTATCTTTCTATTTCATTCTTAAAAATAGAAGAAAAATTTAACAAAATCAGAAAATGTTGAGCTAAGTCTAATAGATTCCAAAAATCCCCTTCCAAGTTTTATGCCTCAGCATATATAGTTTTAGAAAATTTGGGAAGCCTCCCTAAACACTCCCCCCCCCAAATTAACCAAAAATGAAACGGTTTCAGACCAGTAAATGAAGATAGAGTAATAGTTTTAACAATAGCTAAATCAAAAAAAATAACTTAAACATAGACATAAAAATCCATCACGCGCTTTTAGTTATTATCTCTAGACGTGGCTTCTCAGACTAGCTTCTAGCTCTGAAATGTACTCACTAGCTCTTGGATCGGATGGGAGTGGATGCTTTTCACACCATTTAGCTTTGCACAACATGCGTTCTTTTCCCATTTGAAATCTTGAATTTTCTCCAACTGTCTCAGTAACTGTCCACAATTCAGATACAACATGGATTCCACATTAGTAACCCTAGTGAAATCTTTAGAGGTTATTTATTCCTTTTATTTGATATCATTCATCACATCCCTGAAACCCTTGTTCATAGCCTTTTCATTTATATTTCCTTCGTTGAACTGAAGGATACCTGACGGGTTTACAACCTTAAAGTCTTTTAATGCATTAGTATGCATCTCTTTAATCTCTTTCTCCATGGCACACATGCTTGAGACTGCCACCTTAAACAGACTGCTCTTCCAACTCAAGTTCTTTTTCAAAATGAAGAGCATATGTGCATCTATCATTTTCATTGGGTTCTCTGCCAGGAACTTCCCAACTCCATATCCTTCTATCTCAGCAAATTGGGATACAACAACAACACATTTCTCCTCATCTGATTCCCAACTTGGAATCAAGGTATGAATCTCCCCAATAAGAGCTTCTCCTTCTACAAAGGTAGTTACAAACTCTTGAATGAACTTATTTCCTTCCATGATGATGCCATCGATCCAGTCTTTCATAGCCACCATCAGGGCTCTACCCTAATGCATCTGTTTCAACATTTGCTTACTGTCTATGGAATTAGGAACAAAATCTTATAGAGATTGAGTTAGAGGTAGAGCCCCAACATCACTGAGTGAACTAAGGAACTCATCCATTGTGATTACGAGTTGTTTGAGCTCACACTTCTCTTTTCCATCCTTCTGGGATTGACCAAGCATATGGTCCACTAATAATTTGAAGAGGTGATCTTGTGTGTCTCTGTTCAGCACCCCAAATTCCATCTTTGTAATTTCAAAATCCTCTGCTGTAGGTTCAAGAATACCCTCTTTCTACTTGAAAGTGGCTATCTCGGTGGTTACTTTGCCTGTGACGGGGTCTATGGTCAATCTTGCATTGCTCTTGGCCTTCTTCATTTTTGGGGCACAAACAACATATTTGGTAACAATATCTTGAACTGGCAAAGAGACAAGTTTGAAACTACATTTCTTGCTCACCGATTCTGTTAGCCAAGGAGGAATTGAACTAGAGACCAACCTATTTTCAACATTCTTAGTAGGTGTCATGTCTTCTTGCTGGACCTTAGACTTATCCATTACTATATCTTGGATTCCTTTGCCCTGTTCTGGTGAAAAAGAGATATCTTCATCATTGACATCAATATCAATGAAAATAGAGTTTTGGGAAGCCATTTGGGATCAAATTTCAGCTCTAGTTCTTGACCTTGTTTGGGGTGTAGTGGGGTGTCCACTGGGTACTGCTCTTTTTTTAGTTGAAGGAAAATTACCTGCATGAGGGGTCAAGAGGGAAATGTTAGAGTGATCAGATGGAACTTCAATCAAGATTGATCTTGCAGTAGTTTTCTTAGGAGAGGTGACCCTCGTCCTGTTTAAATTTCTCCTTTTTAACCAGTCATTCATGTAGGCTAGAGTCAAAATAGCTCTTAGTTTGATGTCTTCCTCTTCATCCCTTTTCCAATCCACCTCTGATAGAATTTCTGCGTTAAGTTTAGTAAAACCAGGTTCAAGGATTTCTTACTCATCTTCAACCACATCAGAAACATCAAACTTCAGCTACAGACTTTTAATTTAAGGAACTAGTAATATGGAGTGATCCCTCCTTTGAATTTCCCTTTCATCTCCTATATCTTCCCACAAGTCCTCTAATGTGGGCTCGGGTCCAAATGATTTTTCAAGTTAAAAGCCTTCATGGCAAACCCTTTATTATTGAACCCTCTTCTTGACTCATAAAATTACATGTGAAAACCAACTAAATTTCTGCCTATCACTGAGACATCTATCATACTTTTGCATACCAAATTTCCAAGTCTTATTGGAAACATCGAATCCCACTTCTCTTTCAGAAGATTATTCTTTATCACTGTAAACACTTCTCTACAAACTTTTGCTAAAATGAAACAATCAAGGCTGGACCTGGGTAATCTAAGAGGTTCTTCGTCAAAACCACTGACTCTTAAATAGGTGAACCGAGGGAACTGAATATAGAAACTACCGAAGCTCTGAACTAGTTTTTGTGCTTCTAGGGAAATTATCTGATTTGGGGTTCCAACCAACTGATTACATAATCTCGGAAGAAAAATATCATGAACTCTCCTATATTCTTCAATAACCGTGTCTTTCCTTAACAAAGGACAATATTAAAAAATGGTTATATCTTCATCTCATAGCTCATGCAGAATCCCAGTAAGATCTTGGGTGCATGCAAGACAATAGGTTAAGTAGGAGGACATATAGAATTCTTTTCACGTAGCTTGCACCTGTTTGAGCTAGTTTCTCAGTGAACTTGTGATTATTTCATCCCAGTCCATACTTTGTCTTCCTTCCAACATAATTTCAATAAAGTGATACATCTAGTCTTCAAAAAGAAGTACTTGTTCTGAACCTCTTATCCTATGCAACAAAACCATGATATTATGGATATGAGTTTTCATATTGTCTTTAGTTAGAACTTTGGGTAATCTGGAGCCACCTCTATAGTTTGATATAGTCTATTTCTAGGTGATGTTGCTGAGTTTCTTGTCACTCTTTTCTCAGAATTGTGCCAGTGACTGGGTGGGGGTAAAACTAGCAAAAGCTTCATCTGGGATCTTGAAAACTGACATTATCATCTCTCTATTTATGGTCAAAATACTCTTACCCTCATTACTCAACACACTTTTGGACTTGACGTCATAGCGGTATATACACTGTTGAATTAGTTCTGGACTTATCACAGCTTGGGGAAAGACACCAGATTGGAGTAAACCACTGGACATAAATTCTACAATATGCTCCTCCTCTACTGAGTCTTTCAAAACTTCAACTAGATTTTCTACTTCGACTCCCAACAAATCCTAATCTGTAGTGACCGGAGTTCTACAACCTAGACTTGCAGTGTTTCTAAAGAAATGCATGCTAGACCTCATCCCTTTTATCTTTACCAAGGTAAATTAAACACTACAACCTTTGGGAAAAAAGGGCATAACCAGGCATAAAATAAGAAGAAAATAGAGGGCTTATTGGGCATTACCTATTCTCTGCTGAACTAAAAAACCAAAACTTCTGTTGTTCACAGCTGAGACTCTACAACTTAGCTCTTAAAGGAAATCAGATTGAAGGATGAAATTTTAAGAAAAATCACTCTATTGGAAAAGAATCCAAGAGATGATAATTAAATGCAGTGCGTAGGCTGGAATGAAATGAAGCTACTGATGTGACATCTGGCCATCAATTCATTTAATTAAATCCCCTTAATTCATTTTTACTACATTAAATGCTATCCCTTTGTCCGTGCCAAAAAAGCATCTTCCTTAACCCACATTCCCAGCTTGACTTTTCCCACGTGGCCACTACTTTTCCAAATCGACCATACTATCATTCCGGTGGGTACACTCTGATGCATCATATCAGCCATCAACTAAGTTGTCATATCACCTTTGTGCTTTGTTGAATCCTCTATTGAACTGCTTTGAGCTACTTTGAACGGAGGTTCAAAGCAGTTTGATGATGTGTCACGGGTCCCACCTGCAATCATCAATATTAGGCAAAAAACTTTGATTGAACTACTTTGAACTGAGGTTCAAAGTGGTTCATGAAGAAAATATCGATAACAACATTTGACCAAAGAATCAACTTTCACAAGACGGGCTCATGACACATTTAAAGAATAAGTTCGAAGATAAAGTTGACCTCACAAGGCTCTTTTAAATTGGACTTCTTCTACATAAGGGGGATTGGGAAAGAATTCAAAGAAAACATCAAAAGGGGGAGAATGCTTTTTATCATGGGGACTCAAATAGACCCTAAAAATGGCTCTCTCTGGGGACTACAAGTTGTCAAAACAATAGAGAACTCTAAATACTGGTTTTACAGAAACAAAAAACTGAAGGGAAAAAGGATAACACAACTGAACTACGACTAAGGAAAGGAAAGGAAACTAAATTATATGTATAGGGGGAATTGGAACACCATTATAACTTGAACAAATTTAGGTCCTTCCCATTATAGGTGAACAAAATATTGACACCATCTGGGTAGGACAAACAAAAAGCATTGGAACCAATTGTTTCTGTGATAATGAATGGGCCTTTCCACAAAGATTCAAATTTCCCATGAGAAACTTTGGACGCCTTCCTTTTTTCCCACAGAAGCACTTCATTTCCCCCCATGAACTTCCTAGTATGATCCCTCATATCAAAGATCTTTTTAACTTTCAACTAATGCTTTGTAATATGGTCCACCAAGTCATCCCTCTCCTCTTCTTTTTTATTCAGGTACATGACTCATTTGTCCAAGGAACTTTGAAAATATTGGCCTTCAATTACTATTTGCAGCTTAGCCATGGATGGTTCCAGAGGTAAGGACACATGGGCTACTATCCCATACACAAGTTCAAAAGGGGACATGCTAATAAATATTTTGGGAGTAGTTTTGTTAGCCCAAAGTGCTTCATATAACTTCTTATGCCAATCACGAGGATTTTCATTCAAAAACTTTTTTATTATAGCTACCAGATTCTTATTGCTGGATTCCACTTGGCCATTTCCTTGCAGAAAGTAATCCAACGAATGAGCCAATGATATGCCATGTTCATAACAAAAAGCTGAAATTTATTTTGAAGAAAATTATGTAGCATTATCCACCACTATCTTGACTAGGATCCCAAACCTTATAAAGATATAGTTCAGAAGAAAGTCACATACAACTTGAGAATTTGCCTTCTTGGTTAGGACCTCTTCCACCCACTTGGTGAAGTAACCCATGGCCGTTAAAATGTACACATGCCCTATGTTTGATGGAGGGTTCAAGGGGCCAAAAAAATCTATACCTCACTGTTTAAAAGGCTCTTCAATGATCATGGGCTTGAGAGACAATGCCGGAAGTTGTGGACGCCTAGTAAATAACTGACATTTCTCATAGTTCTTAACATAGTGATACGTGTCCTTGAACATTCTTGACCAATAGAAATGATTCCATATAATTTTGAAAGCTTTAATAGTAGAGGAAAAGTTCCCTTCACAGGCTTCATCATGGAAAGTCCTTAGTAGCTCTTTCTGTTGTGCAGCGTCTACACATCTTAGGAAAGTTCCATCGATGCTCTTTTTATACTATAGATATTGTGAAATTACATACTTAGAAGCCTTCAATTTTAAATTGCACTTCTCTCGAGGGCTCAAATGTTTAGGGCACTCCCCATAGGTGAGAAGATATGTTATATTTGAAAACCATGGGATAGTTAAACTTACCAATAGTACCGTGGGGGTTTCATCAGTTTCTTCTTTTGCTGGTTCACTATTTTCAGCTATTAGCTTACTCAACCCCCATCCTCTCACCAAATTAGTTGGCTTGATAGCCAAATCATATTCCTAGATTCTGGCTATTTAGACTGCTCTATTATTCATTCCTATCTATTTTTGGGTTAGGACACTTTTGACCACCATTTTTGGTACATATACTGTAGCATGGGAGTGTAGTATGTAATATCTAAACTGTTTTACTGCCTTTACTATAGTGAAGGCATGCTTCTCAATCTGGGAATAATTGAGTTCATGTTTCTTCATTGGATTTCTCATGAAAGAAATAGGTGCTTCCCATCCCATATCATCTTTCTACGTCCTATTTCAAGAAGGTCCCCAAATGAAGAATTCACTGCCTCTGGAAAGTATCACCAGTGTTGATTAATCCAAATGACATCCTGTTGTATGTGAAAGTACCCCAAGGGGTTATAAAGGTTGTATTATGCTGGTCCTCTTTTTCCACAATGATTTGGTTATATCTAGAATAACTGTCAAGCATAGACATTACTTCTGATCCTGACACTTCCTGAAGCACATGTTCCATAACTGGCAATGCATAATTATCTTTGAGACTGGCCTGATTTAGGTTTTGAAAATCCACACAAATCCCAATCTCACCATTCATTTTCCTTATAGGGACTATATTCGTGATCTAGGTTGAATGGTGAATGGGGTAGATAATTATGGCTTGCAACATCTTCTCCACTTATTTCAATATGGCTTCAGACACTTTCAGATTATAGTTTCTCAACTTTCAGCAGAAAGGTTTGGCATCCATTTTCAAAGGGAAGTGATGTCTGAACTGACCACCTCTGAAGTTTGTAAGATCTTTGTATCCCCAAGAAAAAACATCCTTATATTTTATTAATAATCTCTTGAGGTCATCCCTCTCTTTTTGGGAGAAAGTCTTGCCTATAGGAATCCATTTTGGGTCATCTTCATCTCCTATATTTATTTTTTTGTATTCCTTAGGATTATGAGCATGAGACACTTTTTCCTTAACTGTACTGTCATCCTTTCTCTGAAACAAATGTGCTAGAGATAACAATACCTTAGGGATTTTATTTCCTTTGAGTTTTATAATTCCATCATCTTTCACTGAGCCTTCACAGGTTTCCTTACACTCATTTTCAAAACTTTCAAAATAAACATTTGCAAAGTTGTTAATACATCCCAAGAAATCAATGAGCTGGGAATCACCATCAAATACTTGCTAATGCTCTACATTATCTGGTATTTTAGGTCGGTATACCATATTTATCCTATAGCTCTGAGTTTTAAAATCTGGATGTGGCAAAAGTAATGAAGCCAAAACTACTAAAGAATCTACTTTAGTGTTAAGGTTCTGGGTATGAACTCAATAGAAAAAGCATCAAAAGATTCAAGTTCATCCCACACTAAATTCCTATAGTGTTTTAATTTTTCATTCTTGACTGAGAACTATCCTCTTACTTTCTTCACAATCAGATCAGCATCACCCTGAGTAATTAACTTCTTAACCCCTCTTAGATTTTCCTCTTCCAAACCTAACAGTAATGCTTCATATTCGGCCGTGTTATTGGTGTTTCTAAAATCTAGCTTAAAAGATAAAGGAAGGCACTCTCCTATAGGAGGGAAAAGTACTAGTCTAGCTCCTGATCTAGAATTAGAACCACTACCATCGAACTCCATTTTCCACAAATCATCATTTTCTGATTCAGTGTGTTATGCCCTGCATCCCCGTCCCTACATTTTGTGTGAAAAATGTTGGGTCCCCCTTTTTGCTTTCTACTTTTGGCTCTTGCCTTGTCTTTTTCCTTTCTCTATTTTCCTTCTCTGGGGTTTTCTTCCCTGCGGTTTATGTTTTTGTTTTGTTGGTCTCTCGTGTCTCCGGGGCCCAGTCCCGGAGTTGGTCGTCCTTTGTTGGGAGCTAGATTCTAGACTTTGGGATTCTTTGCCACGATGTATTTTTTTTCTTAAGATGGTATCATCACATGGAATCCTCGGGCCCAAAATTCTGAGGTCTATCTATCCAAAGTTTGTGGAAGGAAAGGTAACTTTCTTTTAGCGTGGGTATAAGTAGAAATTACCTATCATTTTCACATTTACCGTGATTAAACACTTAATCAATTTGAGCGATTTGAGAGTGATTTTGTAGCGATTTAGTGATAATCTAGTGCGAGCCATTCCAAAATGGTTTGAGAAATTGTGAGTGGTTTGTGGTGGTAAGTAGTGATTGTCTGATGGTAGAAGCTGTTGTAGAGAATTTGCGGCGAAGTCCTTTCCTTTCCCTTCTTTGTTTTCAGGTTGGTGCCTTCCTTCCTTTCCGTTCTCCTACTTTTTGGTTTTGTCTGGTTTTCATGTCATTTTGTGTTCTATTGCATTTCATTCTAGTTCACCACCCGTTGGTGGGTCGGCTCTGCTAGAGGGTTGTCTACCCTCTGTGTAGATGTAGTATAACCTATAGATAGTGTGAGGGGTTGTAAATATTTGAACAGTTATGTAGTTTTTGTGAATATCCGCTCTGCATTTTGTGTGTATGTGTATGTTTGATGTATATTATTATGTATCCTTCTGGTTTGCATGTATATACCCTTCAAATCTGTCATGTGTTGTGCATATTTTGTGTATATTCTACTTGGTAGTCTATCGAGCTCATCGTGCTGCATTTGTTTCTGGTTTCTAATTTGTGAGCTCGCTCTGTGTAGAATACCGCCTGGTTGAGACTCGGCTCTTGTCCAGTTTCAACCAGGTGGTTTTCTCTCTCCTCTGTAAACTAGCCTATCCTTCATTTATGTCCCATCCACGCATTTAACTTTGTCCAAGTGGCCTTCAATTTTTGCACATTCAGACAGTTGGCTCCACCGCCGTCACCATAACTTCTATTTATTGCGTACCCACGTGGTGCCCACATGGGTCTGATGGCTCGCTTTTCATGTACACCTTCCAACGGTTAGTTCACTGGACTCTAAGTCTCTTGCCATCACCCAACCTATGTCTTTCTTTTACTGAGTGTGATGAGACCCCTGGACCCGGATGTTGGTTAAATTTCTAAGTTCACAAAATATATGTATACTTTCTAGAGTTTTTGAACTAAGCTAACTTTGCAGGGAAAGCGAGCGCCACGATGGTAAGATCTCTGGACCCCATAGTTTTTATTTATATATATGTTCTGACTGTTGCCTTGCCTTGCAATTTTTTGAAATAACATACTTTCAAACATGTCTGAGGCTTCCGCATCTTCACCACCTGGGAGTCAGGAACTTCCTTCTACGGCGGTTACTAGAGTAGCAATTAGGTCCAAAATGGAGAAGGCTCTGGAGAAACTACCCATGAGCATGAAATACGTAAAGGATGACATTATCATGGGCTCAAAGATTGAGTCCAAAGTCTAGCTTATTACCGACACCAGCATCGGGACATGGCCCAAAATGCAGGCCTTGGTAAAAATGATGTACATCCAATGACAGGCCGGGGATCCATTGGCCATTAAAATCAGAAACTCTAGGATCCTTAAGGAAACTTGTTTCCCATGCTCGGTGCACTCACCAGAGCTAATTATTACACTTGTAGCTCACTACAATACATCCATTTGCGCTGTCATGCTCGCAGCCCCAGAACCCACCGGGTATCCTACTCCCATGGTGTCCCTCAACCCTGATACCTTCTAGAGGGGCTTGGGAATCCCTCAATTTTAAAAACCAACTGTGGTCACCTGGTCAGATGCCTTGGCCCAATTTAAGCAATTGGAGGAGGCGGCCTGTATATATATGAACAATCATTGGCTCAAGGTCCCAAAGAGGGACCCCAAGAGGATGAAATTAGAAATCCTCAGGTTTTAATTCAAAGAAAGCATCTAGACGGGGATGATAGCACTATGCTGGGTCTTCGAGCAAAAACATGCCCAAGAATTCTCTGGGTGGATGTATTACTTCTTGCTTGGTATCAACATGGATGGGGAATCTTTTGACTAGGCTGCCATAATTTCAAATCATGTGGACTCCCAGTTCCTTCAGATAGTCAAGAAGAAGAAGTTTTATATGATTTCCTATGTTCTCTGGGCCCTAGCACAACAATGACCCCACACGAATGGGTTACTCACAGAGGGTGTACTCGAGATCGGCCTAGGCCAGAAGGTCCCTTGGGACCATTTTCCATAGATTCAATGGGAGGCTAGCTTCCCTAGTTTTTTCCAGGTAAATGATGCCTTCATTTACTACAACTTGCTCACACCCACCCGGGATGTAGGATACCACCTATCTACAAAGGTGATGGATTTGGTCTGGAGCTATGGCCATTAATATATACAGTTTCAACAACATACATACATAAGGGTAATCGACTTCTCCGAAAAACCCTACTTGTTACCCAAGCATTGTGGGAACAAGATAATTCTTTTGAAATTTTACAGGCAAATAATGGAGCTGCATGCATTCTATGCCTTGAAGAAGGTAACAAATATTCCATTCCCAATCACTTGTGGGAATTATTCATGCAGTCTAGCCACCGCCAAAGAAACAGATAATGAGCTTAAAAGCTATAACTTGGCAAAATTTTACTTAGCGCAGAAACATTTTGACCCGCATGGCAAGATTGCAATGACACTTCCCTGGGCATCACATCCCCATCAATATCACATGGAATATTTCTGGAAAGATTTCCAAGATGACATGGAAGTTCGGGGCCGACATTATGTCAGAATGACCGCAGGGATGTTGGAAAGATTAAAACTCTAGAGATTTCCTGGAAGACTTCTCGAACGTTGGCTCCAATGTAGATCCATAGTACAAAGAAAAAGGGATCAATAAATTGGCCCTCCCACCAATGGACTGGGATTCCTAGGAAGGGTCCACTATGGAAGAGTTCACCACAATGTGGTTGAACGCAGCCACACCTATTTCAAGAAGGTGTGCCTCGGGAGTGTCTGTCGGGCTACCCAGCCGATACCAAAGCTAACCCCGGGGGCTGGGACTTCTTCACAGGGAGGGAATAAGGGGAAAGGAATAATGGAGACTCCTGCTATGCAAGAAGTCTCCATAAAAGAGCAAATAAAACAATCAGTATCAGCCTCCCAACAAATGAGGGAGAAATTAATCACGCGGTTGGAAACCTCGGTGTCAATGACTAGACCAATTCATCCTCCCTCCTCTCCTTCACTAGTGGCCTTGATGGTTAAGGCAATGGGGGTGGACCCAGAAGAGAAAGAAGTACTAAGGGATGCGGGGCCACCTTTAGTCACTAGAAGAAAGAAGAGGCTTAACCAAAAGCCCAAGGTAGAGTCAGAGTTGGGCATGCCCCAGATCCCACAAGTTGAGATCCTTTCCTCCGACTCCCAGAAAATAGAGAGGGAACCAGAGCTTGCTGATGTCCCGGTCAATCCTCCCCCACAAGATGAATTTGATGATATTTTTGCAACCGACGAGTTCAGCAATTTATAGGGGGACATCGAGCAAACAAAGGCTAAAGTCCTGGCACAGGAAGAAGATTTGAAATAAGAGCCTGCGC
Organism: Thuja plicata; assembly: GCA_018584345.1. Classification (NCBI taxonomy): domain Eukaryota; kingdom Viridiplantae; phylum Streptophyta; class Pinopsida; order Cupressales; family Cupressaceae; genus Thuja; species Thuja plicata. The sequence goes on from MU227772.1 coordinate 690,028, forward strand.
GAGAGAAGGAAGAGAAGATGGAGGAAAAGAAATAAATAGAGAAAGAGATCACCTTCGAGGTCCCAGAGATATAGAACATGAGAGTGGACCAACAGAAATAAAGTGAACAAATGGAATCCGCTGAGGTAACCGAACCTATAGGAGCAACCATAACCTCAGCTGCCGCATTTCAAATGCCACTCCTGAAGGTTACATTTGGGGAGGTAATCACTACGGATGAAATGCTAAATCTTGGCCCAATACCTCCCCCATTGCCAAAAGATATACCAATGGAAGAAGAAATCCTAGCGATAGAGGCTAAGGAACAAGAGGAACAACAAGAGGAAGAAACCCCCAGGACGGCCGATGAGGGCCCAGACAAAGCCAAAGAAACAAATGATAGGGCTAAAGAAACAAATGTCACTGGGGAAGATGTCACCGATGAATCAAAAGGTATGAAGAAGGGGCTAGGTGAGACCCACACCACTAATGAGGAACATTAGCAAGATACCAGGGAAGAACCCAAGGAACAAACTTTGGTAAATAAGCCACCCCTGCCGCCACAGTGGTTGGTCGAAACCAAGAAAAGAAAAGCTCCGCCGATCTCCAGAGCTCATCTCTCCCTAGCTGAGATGATGGCTCAGGCCCAGGATCCACTGAAGGCCAAGAAAGCCTGGATGGCTCATACTCTTTGAACTGGGCCAGGCAGAGAAATAGTTGCAGTGGTAGCAATGCCTCCCCCAGATGCTGACGAAGCAACCGCCAAGGCTGGAGATTACAATATCATAGAGATATCACTGGGAAAAAGGGGAAAATAGGGTGAGGTAGACCTGTTTAAGGAGGTGGCTAAGGCAGTGGAAGCCTGTTATGAAAAGGAGGCCCAAAGGCTTATGGTAGAAAAAGAGAAAACTGCAAACCTTATGGGATTAATAACTGAGCTGGCCTGACCCATCAGTGCCATTCCTTCAAAGGCCTCTACATATAATGCGCCACTACCGCAAAGTGACATAGATTCATTGAGGGTGATGAAGAAGAAGGCCCGAGTGATAAATGAGTGGGTTGCTCTATAGGTAGGAAACGTCTGGTGTTTCTTGGTATCCACCCTCCCAGACTTGTATGTTTCCTGACATATCCTACATCAAGCCGAAACCACTGTTAACATATGGGATGGTGACATAGAAAATTATGAAGCCTGGAATGTAGAATTTGAAGAACTCCTTAGCCTCGGAGAGGAAGTGGTTTCTAAATTTAGGATTTTGGGGGAGGAGTCGTTCAATTTTGTGAGGACCCAACACTCCAGACTTGACCTCACATTGGGGATAATCAAGTAATTGGTGGGAACTCTGCGGGAAAAGATTAACATAGTGCAATATTATTTTAATAAGTCTTTTGTTATGAAGGTCTCCAGAGCTAACCCTTTCAGCACTAATACTTGCACACTAGAGGAATATGTCCTGGGGAAGTTTGATGAGATGATAGAATCAAGATATCAATCCTCGGAGGGAATAGATGGTGCCCAGATGATGAGAATAACTCACATGGTACTTAGTGGTCAGGATGCGGCAAAAATGGCCGATGAGTTTAAAGGGAATGTTCTAGACCTGGGGGAAGAGATTGAGGTGGCTAAGTACCGACATGCCAGTCTTAAGGAAATTGATGAGGATGGAATCTCCTGCCTCCTCTAGACCTTCAACAACAATAAGCAACAGTAAAGATTCTTCAGAGGCTGGAGAAAACCCAAGCATTTTATATTCTTTATTCTTTCAGAATGTAAGTTCCCGGATACCAGAGTTTCAGATCTCATATTTTGTACTCTTTAAAGGGACCCTTGTCCTGGTCCCTGAGGCCGAATGATCACTTTCAAGCAGTTAATAAAGGTTGTTAAAGGTTGTCAGAAGGTAGATAGCTACATCGAGGCACATTAGATCAATAGTTGGTTTTTTGACATATGACCTTCTCGAGGTGCCGCTTCAGATATACACCTGGCACATTAGAGATAGGGAGCCGCATTTCCCATTTATGAGGCATGTAGCTTCAATCCCTAGGGAATTGAATTTCTTCCTTTTCTTTCTCTGCCCTCTTCTCAAGGCTGATTCTTCTACTCTATTTTCTTGTCTTATTCTTCTGACATGTCAGACCTTCTTTGTCTTGAGGCCTTTTGTAAAGTGGTGCAAGTAGTACCGACCATGGGATAATATATTTTATGGTAGGATGTAAAATAGGGTTAGGGTTAGGGTTAGAGGAAAATGTGAATAAATAGTAAGTCTGGCCCTTTTCCAAGGGTTGGAAAAATTGATAATTTTGCAGTCCATAGTAATAGAGAAGTAGTATTCTTCATTTTAGTTGCAGAGCTTAATGCTCCTTGGTTTTTAAGGCTTTCAGTAGTTAGATGCTCCCTTGGAGCCACCATTGTACCACACACCAGTGCTTGTTGGATGGAATGTTAATGAAGAAGAGATGGTTCTTGCAATGACATTATTGGCACTTTGTCTTCTAAGTTAATGGTATTTTATGTTTAATGTTCTTCATGTCTTTTTCTCTGATAGTTTAAGTAGATTAATGACCTCCTTTCCCTTGCTACTGATAAAATATGAACTAATGGTTGTGTATTTCTTCAATATTTAGTGTAGTATATTAGAGCATTATTTATGTATTGAATGTTTAAACATAACTATAGGTAGATATGATATCTCTAACCCTACAGGATCTTTTTCAATTTATTTTCTAAGTATAAAATTCTTGGAGAAACCCCACCTTCCTGAATCCCTAGAGAGAACAAGTTGAAGAAACTAGCTATCCCCCTCAAAAATAGTCACATCTCCTAACTGAGCCCTGCATCGTCAAGACCTGACACTCAGGTGCTTAGATGCCTAGGGAATCTCATTTCCCTAGACAACCTTTGCAGGCAAATTTGGCTGGTACCCCGATAGTGACAACTTACACCTGTTGGCGGACCCGGTCACCAAATTCTTGTCAACAAAAACTGGAGCTAGGAGGGCATGAACTCGCTCCCCTCTCAAGATCCTTATTTTACACCTCCCGAGGGTTCCCCAAACCATAGTTTTAGGAGCCAAGCCTTCAGTGGGATTTGGTCTTTCTCCCCAGTGAAATTTGAGAGAATCCTTAGGTCAACCCCAAACCTTGGAAGGTTTGTCGAACTTGAGCCTCCTGCTCAAAAGAAAGAGACCCCAAAAACCACACCAGCCACTATTGTCTGGGGATCTAGTACACCTCAAAATATTCAAAGTCCTCAGACAACCATGGGAACCAGCATCCAACTTACTCAAAATCTAGTTCCCTAGATGGTTGCATACTTCGGTAACACCAGGTCCCCTATGGGGACTTTTTCGGGCATAATCAATGACTTACCCTCGCACCTGGAGAAGATTTTCCGATGATATGAGCACCTAGGCTCATGAGCTATGGAAGAACATTTATAGGAATACAAGGATGCCATGAACTAATATTGGATCCAACATGAGAATGTTGTGACCTTGATGTTTCCCCTGTCCTTGGGACAGAGTGAGCTGAACTGGTACCTAAACCTTCCTACCAACTCCATCAATAGTTGGCAGGACATGGAGGATGCCTTCTTGGTTGCCTTTCGTGTACATGTGGACCCAACTTGGTCCCATAGCTAGTTCATCTCCATTAGAAAGGAACCCAATGAACCCCTTGTGACATTCAATCATCGGTTCCAATGTGCCTTGAAGCGGTGCACGAGCTCTTTCATTCCATCCCTGGAAGTAACCATACAGACCTATCTCAATGCGATGGACCCCTTTGTTGCCACTCTCCTCTGGAGAACAACCACTATGGGTGATTGAGATACTTTGGTGAAAGTTTACAACCTAGCCTTAGAATTATTCCGTGGTCTCAAAAAATTCCCAGGCGGGATTGGGCAGAGTATGCCCTTTAATATGATCCTTGGTGGAATAGCGTATGCTGGGAGGTATAACCCCAATCTAGCAATAGGTGCCCTTGTAATGGAAAAAAATCCCCTGCCACTGCCAATAGACCAGAAGGCCCCGTACGTTTACCCATCACAGACTCAGTCAATATCAGGTCTGGAAGTATTCCATTGGAATCAACCACAATAGACACAACAACCTCAAACACAACCACTAGGAGTGCCCTTCTTTTAGTCATCTACGACTGGGGGATTGCCACCATCAACTCCAGAAAATACTGCTGCCTTCCTAGGGAACCAACAACAACAATCATCACACTGTGATGCAAACACCTAGTTGACCACTGAGGTTGAGTCCTTCTAGAAAATGTTATCCACCCTAATTGTGGACATGGGTCAGCTAAAGGCGGTGTCCTATACACCCCAGAATTCTAATTTCCACAGAGGGAATATTTTCTCTAGCCAACGAAACAACAACACAGGGGGAAGAAACTTCAACAATGGGCCTCGGCCCAATCAACAACAATGGAACAATAACACAAACACTAGAGGTCTACCTCTAAACTAAAATGCCAACCAAAATGGTGCTGGACCATCACATTTCACCCTAGTCATAGACTTCCAGCCCATGACCAATTGGTGTAGACTGCACGACATGGACTCCCACAATGAGGTTAACTGTGCCACATGGAGAAGGTCATTATAATCTCCTAGCTAGATAGACAACAATCGCATGATGCTACTCCCCCAGAGCCTCCTATGAAAGAGTCAACTCACAACACATTCACCTGTGAGACCATCTTCTTTGGATCCTCTGGAGAAGATGAAGAAGAATCCAAATTGTAGGGATTCTTTGATGAATCTATTCTAGCCTTTGAGGCCAATGCCTTCACCAACCCATGGTCTCCATACAATTCTCAAAGCTAGGCTGGTAAAGAACCAGTTTATATGCCAACACCGCCTACCAAGGACACTCCTTCCTAGAATAATACGACTGATCAGCCCGCCCCTCTAAAAGGTTCTAGCTCTAACCAAGTGAAAGACCTGACCGAGGGAAGCCACCAATTCCCAGGAGGAAGATTTGATATCACAAAGGCGTTAGAACAAACTACCATGTCCATGACCTTGACAGAGGTTTTGCTAAACTATCTCAAGAAGAAGAAGTCTCTTCTGAAGCTTTTGGGGAACCCAAAAGTTGTTAGTCACCCACCCAAGATGGTCTCTTTTGAGGATGCCAACGCGGCTATCTTACAGGGAAATAATGAAGATCCTCCCTTCTTGCTAGGCCTAAATATCCAAGGCAAAAACATACACAACTACCTAGTATAATTCAGAGCTTCTGGCAACATCATGCCCTTGTCCATATGCTAGAAGCTTAGATTCTGTCCCACCCCATCTAACGGTGCAGTGATTCAACTAGACAAAATTTCCATAAAAAATGGTGGGGAAATTGAAGAATGTCTAGATACAGCTCATCCAGGACCCAGGATAGCCAGCATAATTGACATCCAAGTGGTGGACATCCTAGAGACATATGGGATGCTATGAAGTCAGAATTGGTCTAAGTCCTTGAATGGATACTTTTCGACCGACTTCTCCCACTTATGGCTCCCCTGGGAAGGAGAATCAAACAAGATCTGGGTTGAGAGTGAACCCCCGATGATGTAGGCCCTTATCAAAGTTAGGAGGGTTAGTGAGGTCTTCTTCTCAGAGGCTTCCCCTAGGGTGTACTGACCCTTTGAAATCTTAACATTCGATTTCACCTCTGGGAAGGATCCCATAGTTTTGCAGAGAACCCAGGACCTAGAAGAAAATTTGAGGGTTGAGGTCAACTCTTAGGGTGCCATAGTGACCCCCACTACACTCTTGTCTGGTACTTGGTGCTGAGTACACTATCATAAACATTCAAAGCTAGAGTGTGAACTTTGCCTTTCCATCGCTACCCAACACATCGATGCCTTCCAGAATAAAGAACGCACAGTTGATTCCCTGGGACCTAGTATTCTTATTGGAAGCACCTCTTTGGTGCCATCTCCTTGGGGATCTCAAATTCAAACCCCTCCAAAGGCAAACCTCACCCATGCATCAACAGTGAGGGAGGAAGCTCCTCCCAAGTCTCCCAAGAACAATCCAAAGACTACTCCCTCTCCCCAGCCCCAGACTGCAAATAATGATCTATGGACCCTTAAGTTCAATGGGTCCCAGTCCAAAAAAGGTTATGGGGCTAGAGTAGAATTAATCAACCCATGAGGGAAATCCTTCCTCGTGTCCTACAGGCTATATTTCAACTGTACAAACAATGTTACGGAGTATGAGGCTTTGGTCATTAGACTCTTATTTGCATTAAGGAAAGGAATCACCTGCCTCCGAGCTCTGGGTGATTTAGAGTTTGTTGTCAAATAGGTACAGAGTCAATATACATGTCATGAAAAGAGGCTGGCCGCATACTACAATTAGGCTTGGAGCCTTATTGAATATTTTGATGCCTTTGGCATTGATCTTATTCCCTGGCGACAGAATTATGTCTTGGATGCCCTTGCCGTGTCTTCCAGCACACTTGAGCCCATGGCCGGTTCGTGACTCTGAAGGTTTTCAGTTGAGATGATCCCCACCCATCCATTCTAGATAATGTCACCCACTTTTAAGTTTTTGAGGATGACCAACACATTTTGGCCTTCATGGCCAATGTTGGTGTCTTTGAGGACCAGATAGTGGAGGAACGAGACCATGATGATACTGGACAGGGTGATAAAGATGATGGGATCATAGACCTACCTACCAACACCATCCCTAAGGGGATGGTCACACTTGAACATATCTTTGAATTAGACCCTCGAGGCCAAGAAAAGATGTCATCCTCCTCTGAGGGAGAAAAATTTGAGAAAATAAACATTGGCCAGCCCGGTGAAGAAAAGATGATACATATTGGCACCTCCTGCTCCCCTAAGAAAAAGGAGAAGATTCTCACAGTTCTTTGAGAATACATAGACATGATTGCATGGGGATATGAGGATTTAAAAACATACAACAGATCTATTATGACTCATACCATTCCCCTAAAACCTGATGCTAAGCCTTTTCAACAAAAGTAACGACTAGTCAACCCACTGATTGAGCCTATGATTCATCAGGAGGTGGAGAAATTATTGTCAGCCCAGATAATCTTTCTAATCTGGCATACTATGTGGGTTGCCAATTTGGTCCCTATAAGAAAGAAGAGCGGTGAAATTCATCTTTGCGTGGATTTCCAAAATTTGAATAGAGCCTCCAAGAAAGATAATCACCCTCTCCCCTCATTGGATGAGGTGTTGTAGATAGTGAATGGATCCCAAATGATGTCATTCTTGGATGGGTACTCTGGATATAACCAAGTCATGGTTAAATACGAAGATAGGGAGAAAATGACATTCACCACCAAGTGGGGAACGTTTGCATACAGGAGGATGCCCTTTGGTTTGATTAATGCAGGGGCCACATTTCAAAAGGCTATGGACATCGCATTTGAGGGCCTTGTGAATCGATGCATAATCATTTATATGGATGATCTAACCATCTTTTCCCAGGATAGGTGTGACCATTTCACCCACCTCGCCCAGATCTATGAGAGATGTCGCTGTTATGGAATATCCCTCAACTCCAAGAAGTGCATATTCATGGTCTCTGAAGGGAAGTTGCTTGGGCATATTGTCTCCAAGAAGGGTATATCCATAGACCCTGAGAGAATTGAAGTGCTGCTAAACCTACAAATGCTCAGTAGAAAGAAAGAGATGTGGTCCTTCTTCAAAAAGATCAACTTTGTCCAGCGGTTCATCACTGGATTCGCCAAGATAGTCAAACTGCTCAACGAGATGATGAAAAAGGATACCAAAATTGAGTGGAGTCCTGAAGCAAAGTGGGCATTCACCCAGATCAAATAGATGATAATGGAGGTGCCCGTCCTGGCTAGTCTAGACTACTCCCTCCCATTTTACATTTACTCTTTTGCTTTGTTGCATTCTACCATGACAGTATTAACTCAAAAGGTCAAAGGGGAAGAATGACCAATAGCTTTTATGAGCTCCCCCTTCAAGAATGCTGAAGTCTGGTATTCATCATTGGAAAAATAGGCCTTTTCTCTTGTGCATGCTATGAAGAAATTCCAGCATTATATTCTCCGGAGAAAAGTGCATGCTATCATCCCAGATCAGGCTATGAAATCCCTGCTGATGCAGAGTGAATTAGGTGAAAGATGGGGGAAATGGATGGCCATCCTCTAGGAATATGACTTGGAAATGCAACCCATGAAGATAGTATAAGGCCAGGGACTAAATCGGGCGATGGCAGAAGAGACTCTCCATATAGAATGCGAAACTTACACGGTGGAGTCCATCACTCGAGAGCCATGGTATAACAATTTGGTATATCTGTTGCTGAACAATAAATGCCTGAAGGGGTTACCTCCCAATAAATGCTGCACCCTATGAATGAAAAGCACTCACTTCATGATCAAAAACTCTGTGCTTTACTGCAGGAACTACGAGGGAGTGTACCTTTAGTGCATTGACAGGGACCAAGCTGCGAAGATGATTGATGAATTCCATGGGCAGTTTGGAACCAGGCATGGCTCAACTGATGCTACCGCCCATCAAATCCTCAATGCTAGGTATTATTGGCCCTGTATATTTAAAGATGTTTACACTCACATTCAAAGATGCCACACTTTCCAAATCGTGACACATCATGAGTGTAACCCGACTATGCCTTTACAACCAATCTTCGAGGCTAGGCCTTTCGCCCAATGGGCATTTGACTTCATCAGGGAAATCAACCCCAACTCATCTTCCAACCATCGGTACATCCTGACTGTTACTGATTACTGCACCCGGTGGTCTGAAGCTATACCTTAAAAAAATAACATGGCAGATGTAGTTATTAAATTCCTGGAAGAAAATATCATCACTAGATTTGGAATACCTTTTGCTTTAGTATGTGATAGTGGTCCGACATTTTCTTTGGCACAATTACTTGAATGGACCTACAATAGGAAGATCACTCTGAAGTTCTCCAGCAACTATTACCCCTAGGGGAATGGTGTTGCTGAATCTACAAATAAGAATTTACTTGAAGTGATCAAACACCTGCTAGAACAGAATCCCCAAGACTAGCACCAAAAGTTGAGATTTTCCCTTTGGGTAGATCACATTTGAATTAAGGCCACCCTGGGGACATCCCCATTTTATCTAGTTTATGGCCAGAAACCAATGTTCCCAATCAACTTACAGATCCCAATCTTGCAGTTTATGCAAGAATTTAGCAACTGAGATAACATCATGGAGGTCAGGCTCCTAAATCTGATGCGGATGGAAGAAAAATGAGACGCGGCCCTTGAACATTTTGCACATCATCAAACAGTGGTAAAGAGGTGGTTTGACCATAGAGCCCAATACAAGGCCTTTTAGATCTCAGACTTGGTCCTGCTGTGGGACAAGGCCCGGGAAACGAAAGGAAAGCACACCAAGTTCCAACGACTCTAGCTCGGACCATACCTAATCTCAGAGATCTGCAGGGAAAATACCTACCACCTTAACACCATGACTGGGGAACCTGTCCTATTTCCCATTAATGGATAGTTTCTCAAACATTATTTTGAATAGGGTGGGGTTGGCCCAAAGTTGTATTTTATGTAAAGTTTCTATCTTATAAATATTTCTTTCCCGGTGCCTTGTTGGGAGGTACCTTGTAAATAGTCTAGCTGGCTATCCTCCAGGGCCGCCCTTTTCTTTTTTTGCCTTTTTTTCTCAAGGTCTGACATTTTGTTCTCTCTTTTGTAAGGATTGGAATGCTTCACATAATGTCCGGTCTCTGGGATGTTTTCTTTAACATGGTGAACTTGAATTTGTTGTTAGCATGATGGAATCGGTCCGGTCTCTAGAGTTATTTTACAATTTTGGTAGTACATTATGAGAAATATTCATCAGGTTTCTTTTTGGATGTCTGGAAATTAGTGAAACAAAAATAAGGGACAAGTAATCAGACACATCAAGGGTAGATCAGTCACACTAAGTTGGTTGACCCATGTCTGAACTTTTAAAAGATTCTTTTTGGGTCTAGAGTTTTTATCCCCCATTCAGCATAAAAGCAAGTGGAAGGGTGAAAGAATTACTGCCATTAAAATTATCTAAGCTTAAGCTTAATGGTGAAAGAAGTACCACCCTCCCACCCAACAACATACAAAACAAAAATAAAAGGGAAGAGGGACAGAACTCTAGCCTTCGGAAGAAACAAGCAAATCTGATGACTTTGGGGTCTGATCTACTTAATGCCACTTCTCTACTACTCCCAGAGGTCATCAGCTTGATTCTCTTCCAAAGAACACACTTCACCACTGATGAAAAGATTATGGGTTAAATCGCGTATGGCCAAATTTTCTCAGGCACGTTACTCTTTGCATGTAAGGTACTTCGAGTAACAATTTGTTCTAGTTTTGCTAACTAGAGATTCTGCAGTTCTCAAATGTGCTAAGACATTCATCCCAGATAGTTTCCATTTGTTATGCCCTACATCCCCATCCCTACATTTTGTGTGCAAAATGTTGGGTCCCCCTTTTTGCTTTCTTCTTTTGGCTCTTGCCTTTTCTTTTTCTTTTCTCGGTTTTCCTTCTCTGGGGTTTTCTTTCCGACGGTGTTGTTTTTGTTTTGTTGGTCTCTCATGTCTCTGGGACCTGGTCCCAGAGTTGGTTTTCCTTTAATGGGAGCCAGATTTTGGACTCTGAGATTCTTTGCCACAATGTCTTTTTTTTCTTAAGATGGTATCGTCGCATGGAATCCTCGGGCCTAGAGTTTGAAGGTCTGTCTGTCCAAAGTTTGCGAAAGGAAAGGTAACTTGCTTTTATGGTGGGTATAAGTAGAAATTACCTATCATTTTCACATTTACCATGATTAAACACTTAAGCAATTTGAGTAATTTGAGAGTGATTTTGCAGCGATCTAGTGCGAGCCATTCCAAGCTGGTCTGAGCAATTGTGAGTGGTTTGTGGTGGTAAGTAGTGATCGTCTGACGGTAGAAGCTGTTATAGAGCATTCAGGGTGAATTCCTTTCCTTTCCCTTCTTCATTTTCAGCTTGGTGCCTTCGTTCCTTTTTGTTCTCCTACTTTTTGGTTTTGTTTGGTTTTCATTTCATTTTGTGTTCTGTTGCGTTTCGTTCTGGTTTGCCGCCCGTTGGTGGGTTGGCTCTGCCAGAGGGTTGTCTGCTCTCTGTGCAGATGTAGTATATCCTATAGATTGTGTGAGGGGTTGTAAATGTTTGAATAGTTGTCTGGTTTTTGTGAATAGCCACTCTATATTTTGTGTGTATATGTGTACATTTGATGTATATTATTATGTATCCTTCTAGTCTGTATGTATATACCCTTCAACTCTATTGTGTGTTGTGCATATTTTTTGTATATTCTTCTTGGTAGTCTATCAAGCTCACTGTGCTGCATTTGTTTCTGGTTTCTAATTTGCAAGCTCGCTCTGTGCAGAATACCGCCTGGTTGAGACTCGACTCTCATCCAGTTTCAACTAGGTGGTTTTCTCTCTCCTTTGTAAACTAGCCTATCCTTCATTTATGCCCCATGCGCACATTTAACTTTGTCCAAGTGGCCTTTTCTTTTTGCACATTTGGACAGTTGGCTCCGTCGCCGTCACCATAACTTCTATTTATTGTGTAACCACGTGGGTCTGGTGGCTCACTTTTCACAGACACCTTCCAACGGTTAGTTTCCCAGACTTTGGGTCTCTTTCCATCACCCAACCTATGTCTTGCTTTTACTCAGTGTGATGAGACCCCTGGACTTGGATGTTGGTTAAATTTCTAAGTTCACAAAATATATGTATACTTTCCAGAGTTTTTGAACTAAGCTAACCTTTTAGGGAAAGCGAGTGCCATAATAATAAGATATCCAGACCCCAGAGTTTTTATTTATCTATAGGTTCTGATGGTTTCCTTGCCTTACAGGTTTCTGAAACAACATACTTTCAAATATGTATGAGGCTTCTGCATCTTCACCACCCAGGAGTCTAAAACTTCCTTCTACAACGGTTACCAGAGCAGCAGTTAGGTCCAAAATGGAGAAGGCTCTTGAGAAATTTCCCATGAGCATGAAATACATAAAGGATGGCGTTATCATGGGCTTAAAGATTGAGTCCAAAGTCTAGCTCATTATTGACACCAGCGTCGGGACATGGCCCAAAATGCAGGCCTTGGTAAAAATAATGTACATCCAATGACAGGTCAGGGATCCATTGGTCATTAAAATTAGAAACTCTAGGATCCTTAAGGCAGCTTATTTCCCATGCTCGGTGCAATCACTAGAGCTTATTATTACACTTGCAGCTCACTACAATACATCCATCCGGGCTGTCATGCTCGCAGCCCCAGAACCCACCGGGTATCCTGCTCCCATGGTGTCCCTCGACCCTAATACCTTCTAGAGGGGCTTGGGAATCCCTCAATTTGACAAACCAGCTGTGGTCACCCGGTCAGATGCCTTGGCCCAATTTAAGCAATTGGAGGAGGTGGCCTGTATATATATGAACAATCATTGGCTCAAGGTCCCAAAGAGGGACCCAAATAGGATGAAATTAGAAATCCCCAGGTCTAAATTCAAAGAAAGCATCCAGATGGGGATGATAGCACTATGCTGGGTCTTTGGGCAATGACATGCTCGAGAATTCTCCAGGTGGATGTATTACTTCTTGCTTGGTATCATCACAGATGGGGAATATTTTGACTGGGCCGCCATAATTTCAAAACATGTGGACTCCAGTTCTTTCATATAGTCAAGAAGAAGAAGTTTTATATGACTTCCTATGTTCTCTGGGCCCTGGCACAACAATGACCCCACACCAATGGGTTACTCATAGAGGGTGTACTTGAGATCAGCCCGGGCCAGAAGGCCCCTTGGGACCATTTTTTATAGATTTAATGGGACGCTAGCTTCCCCAATTTTTGCCAGGTAAACGATGCCTTCGTTTACTACAACCTACTCACACCCACCCAGGATGCAGGATACCACCTATCTATAGAGGTGATAGATTTGGTCCGGAGCTATGGCCATTACTATATATAGTTTCAACAACATACATACATAAGGGTAACCGATTTCTCTGGGAAACCCTACTTGTTACCCAAGCATTATGGGAACAAGATAATTCTTTTAGAATATTATAGGAAAATAATGGAGCTGCATGAATTCTATGCCTTGAAGAAGGTAACAAATATTCCATTCCCAATCACTTGTGGGAATTATTCATGCAGTCTAGCCATCGCTAAAGAAGCAGATAATGAGGTTAAAAGCTATAACTTGGCGGAATTTTACTTAGCGCGAAAGTATTTTGACCCACATGGCAAGATTGCAACGACACTTCCCCGGGCATCAGAGCCCCATCAATATCACATGGAAGATTTCTGGGAAGATTTCCAAGATGACATGGAAGTCTGGGGCTGGCATTATGTCATAATGACCGCAGGGATGATGGAAAGATTAAAACTCTAGAGATTTCTGGAAGACTTCTCGGACGTCGGATCCATAGTAGATCCCCAGTACAAAGAAAAGGGGATCAATAAATTGGCCCTCCCACTAGTGGATTGGGATGCCCAAGAAGGGCCCACTATTGAAGAGTTCACCCGCAATGTGGTTGAACGCAGCCACACCTATTTCAAGAAGGTGTGCCCTGGGAGTGTTCACCGGGCTACCCAGCTGATACCAAAGTTAACCCCAGGGGCTGGGACTTCTTCATAGGGAGGGAATAAGGGGAAAGGAATAATGGAGACTCACACTATGCAAGAAGTCCCCGTAAAAGAGAAAATAAAATAATCAGTAGCGGCCTCCCAACAAATGAGAGAGAAATTAATCGTGCGGTTGGCAACCCCAGTGTTAATGACCAGACCAATTCATCCTCCCTCCTCTCCTTCACTAGCAGCCTTGATGGTTGAGGCAATGGGGGTGGACCCAGAAGAGCAACTAGTACTATGGGATGCGGGGCCACCCTTAGTCACTAGAAGAAAGAATAGGCTTAACCAAAAGCCCAAGGTAGAGCCAGAGCTAGGGATGCCCTAGATCCCACAAGTTGAGATCCTTTCCTCTGACTCCCCAAAACCATAGAGGGAACCAGAGCCTACTGATGTCCTGACCAATCCTCCCCCATAGGATGAATTCAATGATATTTTTGCAACCGACAAGTTCAGGAATTTATAGGGGGACATCGAGCAAACAGAGGCTGAAGTCTTGGCATAGGAAGAAGCTCCAAAACAAGAGCCTATGCGGGAGTAGGAAGAGAAGATGGAGGAAAAGAAAGAAATAGAGAAAGAGATCGCCTCTGCAGTCCCAGAGATACAGAACACGGGAGTGGACCAACAGAATCAAAGTGAACAAATGGCATTCGCCGAGGGAACTAGACCTATGGGAGCAACTGTAACCTCAGCTGCTGCATTCCAAATGCCACTCTCGAAGGTTACATTTGGGGAGGTAATCACTACAGCTCAAATGCTAAATCTTTAACCAATACCTCCCCCATTGCCAAAATATATACCAATGGAAGAAGAAATCCCGATGATAGAGGCTAAGGAACAAGAGGAACAACAAGAGGAAGAAACCCCCAAGACAGCTAATGAGGGCCCAGACGAAGCCAAAGATACAAATGACAGGGCTGAAGAAACAAATGTCACCAGGGAAGATGTCACCGATGAATCAAAAGGTACATAGAAGAGGCCAGGCGAGACCCACACCACTAAAGAGGAACAACATCAAGATACCGGGGAAGAACCCAAGGAAAAAACTTTGGTAAATAAGCCACCCCTGCTGCCACAGTGGTTGGTCGAAACCAAGAAAAGAAAAGCTCCACCGATCCCCAGAGCTCATCTCTCCCTGGTTGAGATGATGGCTTAGGCCCAGGATCCACCAAAGGCCAAGAAAGCCCGGATGGTTCATACTCTTTGAACTGGGCTGGGTGGAGAAACAGTTGTAGTGGTAGAAACGCCTCCCCCAGATGCTGACAAATCAACTGTCGAGGCTAGAGATTACAATATCACAGAGATATCACTGGGAAAAAGGGGAAAATAGGGTGAGGTAGACCTATTGAAGGAGGTGGCTAAGGTAGTGGAAGCCTGTTATGAATAGGAGGCCCAAAGGCTCAAGGCAGAAAAAGAGAAAACTGCAAACCTTATGGGATTACTAACTGAGTTGGCTCGGCCCATCAGTGCCATTCCTCTAGAGGCCTCTATATCTAATGCGCCACTACTACAAAGTGACATAGATTCATTGAGGGTGATGAAGAAGAAGGCCTAGCTGGTAGATGAGTGGGTTGCTCTATAGGTAGGAAATGTCCTGTGTTTCCTGGTATCCACCCTCCCAGACTTGTATGCGGCCTGGAACGTCCTACATCAAGCCAAAACCACTGTTAACATATGGGAGGGTGACAGAAAATTATGAATCCTGGAAGGTAGAATTTGAAGAACTCCTCAGCCTCGGGGAGGAAGTGGTTTCTGATGGAATCAAGATATCAATCCCCGAAGGGAATAGATGGCACCCAGATGATGAGAATAAGTAACATGGTACTTAGTGGTCACGATGCGGAAAAAATGGCCGATGAGTTTAATGGGAATGTTCCAGAACTGGGGGAAGAGATTGAGGTGGCTAAGTACCAGTGGGCCAGTCTTAAGGAAATTGATGAGGATGGAATCTCCCACCTCCTCCAGACCTTCAACGATAATAAGTAGCAGTAAAGATTCTCTAGAGGCCGAAGAAAACCTAAGCATTTTGTATTCTTTATTCTTTCAGAATGTAAGTTCTTGGATCCCAGAGTTCCATATCTCATATTTTGTACTCTTTAAAGGGACCCGTGTCCCAGTCCTTGAGGCCAACTGGTCACTTTCAAGTAGTTAATAAAGGTTGTCAAAAGGCAGATAGCTATATTGAGGCACGTCAGATCAACAGTTGGTTTTCTGACAGATGACCTTCTCGAGGTGCTGCTTCAGATATACACCTGGCACATTGGAGATAGGGAGCTACATTTCTCATTTATGAGGCATGTAGCCTCGATCCCTAGGGAATCAGATTTCTTCCATTTCTTTCTCAGCCCTCTTCTCAAGGCCAATTCTTCTACTCCATTCTCTTGTCTTATTCTTCTGACATGTTAGACCTTCTCTTTCTTGAGGCCTTTTGTAAAGTGGTGCAGGTAGTATCAGCCTCGGGATAATATATTTTATGGCAGGATGTAAAATAGGGTTAGGGTTAGGGTTAGAGGAAAATGTGTATAAATAGTAAGTGGCTGCTGGAAGGAATGTTAATGAAGAAGAGATGGTTCTTACAATGGCGTTATTGGCACTTTGTCTTCTAAGTTAATGGTATTTTATGTTTAATATTCTTCATGTCTTCTACTCTGATACTTTAAGTAGATTAACGACCTCCTTTCCCTTGCTACTGATCAAATATGAACTGATGGTTGTTTATTTCTTCGTTATTTAGTGTAGTATATTAGAGAATTATTGATGTATTAAATGTTTAAACATAACTATAGGTAGATACGATATCTCTAACCCTACAGGATCTTTTTCAATTTATTTGCTAAGTATAAAATGCTTGGAGAAACCCCACCTTCCTGAATCCCTAGAGAGAACAAGTTGAAGAAACCAACTATCCCCCTCAAAAATAGTCACATCTTCTAACTGAGCCCCGCACCATTGAGACCTGACACTCAGGTGCTTGGAGACCAAAATGGCATTCTTGAAAGAGGATCTAAGATTTGGGATTATCTGAAGGAACTACAGTGTATTTTTTTTTAGATTCTAGCTCAAGTTTTATCTTCTTATTGCCTACTGGAATCACCGTTTTAGACTTGTCCATCTTTATGTCACCTCCCATGTCTTTATAGAAGGTTCTAATAAGTAACATACCGTAACTGGCTAGAATGTTTGCTACTAAGATTGTTAACTTCAAACACTTATTTGGACACGCAGCGAGGACAACTTGTGCATCTTTCACTTTCCCCATCAAAGGCACTTGTTTTCCATCCATAGAGTAGCAATGACCAAAAGTCTTGGTTAGGGTAAGATCGAGTGGTTTGGTGAGTGGGGTGGGCATTATATTATCAGAGGCACTAGAGTCAATTATACAATTACCGAGTTTCTGCCCATTTAACAACAAAGAGATATAAAAAGGATTTTAATTCTTTTCTTCTATCTCATTTTCTATAGAGTTGACATAAGGGTAATCAGCAGGTATCTATAGGGTGTCTTCAGACACAAAAAAGGAGGTTCTTCAGCTATGGTTGTTTCTCCTATAAGTGGTTTATTTGGTTGGGTATTCGGGCTCAAATCTCCTTACACATATTTAACCAACTTGTCTAATTTTCTAGGATTCATTTTTAATATTCAGCTGGGGAGATGGTAATGGAAGTTGTTTTACAAAATTTGGCAAAATCAAAGGCAGGAGGAGTAGGAACCATGTTACCTTTTTGTAAGATTTTACTTCCTGAGTTCTTCGGGGTGGATGAGGAATCACCATTTCTAACTTATTTATTCCTTGAAAAAGCATCAGATGTACCTGTGCCAGGAGTGAATTTTTGATTTCTTTGATTTCTAGAGAGGAATGCACATGAAGGGTCTTGCAAAGTCACCAACACATCCCTACCTATTTCAGATTTAGAATCATATTCTAGATAAAAAGAACTTGAGTGCTCGATATCAGAAGAGGTTTTTTCTTCTTGGTACTCTTGAATCCCAATAGTATCCTTGGTTGTGTTTATCTGAAGACATCTGAGCCAGTATGGACACGTCTCACCATCATGATCAGTTGTCAAATGTAAAGAACACATGATTTCTTTAGGTGCTAGTTCAATTTGCAACCTAGGCTGCGAGCCTGTTAAGAGTGGAACCTTACCATGGGCCTGACCAAACTGTTTTCGGCCAACATCTTGATAGGGAGATTGATACGGGGAACTGAACTTATTTTGTTGTCTTTTTAGCATTGCCATGTCATTCGTCAAACTCTGTAACAAAGGATCAATCATAGCAGATGAGGAGGCATCTGCAGATTGAACTTCTCTCTTCCACTTTCCCGTCGTGATGAATGTATCCTCGAGTTCAATGGCTTGCCTTTGTGTGGCATTCAAATTGGCCGCTCCATCATTCAATAGGTGAAAGATTATATTGGGAGGTACCACATTGAGAAAGAATATCTTCTTATTTTCATTGCTGGGAGTGAAATTGGCAGGAATTCTTTGCAAAATCCGGTTGAACTTAGCTACAAATTCTCGCATAGGTTCATGTATTTCTTTCTTTAGCTGGCTCAACTGAAGCAATAGTGAAATTTCATTATCGAGAGTTTTGAACCTTGCTTCAAACACATCTTTAATATCATCCCATCTAGTAATAGATCCATGAGGTAAGTGATTGAACCAATCAGCTGTGGCATCAGTCAAAGTCCTTACAAAAAGCCTCACAATGACTTCCTGAGTAGGAACACTGAGAATACTGCATGTTGTGTGAAAAACACTTAAATGATCTTCAATTGTTGTCTTTCTATCTCCATTGAACTTGGGTAAAAATTTATTAGATCCCTTTGGAAGAGAAGTAGGGGCATTGACCCCCAAGTACAAAGGGCATATATTTCGACCCCATGGCTGATTGGCGACCATGAGTGGGTGTTGGAAGTTCAAAAGTTGAGTATTGAAAACTGAAGGTATCACAGTACTTGGTGGGATAACAACTTGGACAATTTTTGATACAATGTGTTTACTAGAAGGTGAAGGGGGTCTGCTAGAGGTCTTGGTTCTTCTTTTCTTTGGGGTATTAAAATTAGGGAAAAAACTTAAATTTTTCAAGGCTTCAAAATCTGCATTGATCAAACCTTTGCTCCGATCACCTCTTGTGTACTTTTTCTTAGCCAACTTTGCTGTCAAGATCAAACCCCAGCTTCCTCTAAGGACCTTGTGCCACTCTATCTACAATTGTGACTTCCTGAGCAATGGGAAGTCCTCTCAACCACTCCCCAATTTCTTCCTCTTCTTCTAGGACTAGGCAGACTTTTTGGTACTGTTGATTGCTCTCTTTCAATTTCCACACCAGGGATTTAAGATCCGCTATTATGTCTTCTTGAGTATCTAAGAAAAAAAAATTGGGTTGCAACACCGAGGGGCTTCTTCTTTCCTGGGAATCACAACAATGTGCAGCACTATAATTTATTCATTCATGGAAATGAAACTACTTACTAGTCTTCTGATAGCGCACTCCCCAGTAGAGTCACCAAAAATATGTTGGTGAATAGATTTGTCTCTGCTTTATTACAAATTATACTAACTCTATGCCTCTTTGGAAACAAATTATTCTACAACAGATGGGTAAGCATGAGATAATTTCTTCCCTCTGAATCACCAAAAATATCTAATGAATTTCTCAATTAAAAACCAATGACTGTACTTTTAACCTGAAAGCACATAAGGATCTCACAAATACTCTTAGGTATGAAATTATTCTCAAATAATATAAACATAAACGAACATAATCAAAGAAAAACACAACTTCTTCGATTAAAACATGGTACACTTGAAAGATATTAATGAAGATAATTATCCAGAAAGACAGGTAGTTACCATGCATTCACCACAACGCAGAGAAAGAAATACATCAATTCACAAAGTAATTGACATATCATAAGTCCAAATTCACAGATTTAAACTTAGCATTACATTAGAATATCATGACCATACAGAACAAAGTCTAAAATTAATCTGATCCTATATATTTTTATTCCATTCTTAAAAATAGCAGAATTTTTTTCCAAAATTAGAAAATGTTGAACTAAGTCTAAAAGATTCCAAAAATCCCCTTCCAAGTTTTATGCCTCAACATATATAGTTTTAGAAAATTTAGGAGGCCTCCCTAAAAACTCAGCCCCCCAAACTAACCAAAAAGGAAATGGTTTCAGACCAGTAAATAAAGATAGAGTAATAGTTTTTAAAAACAACTAAATCGCAAAAAATAACTTAAACATAGACAAAAATACATCACACACTTTTAGTTATTATCTCTAGACGTGGCTTCTCAGACTAGCTTCCAGCTCCAAAATGTACTCATTAGCTCTTGGATCGGATGGGAGTGGAGGCTTTTCACACCATTCAGCTTTGTGCGACATGCGTTCTTTTCTTATTTGAAATCCCAAATTTTCTCCAACTATCTGGCTAACTGTCCATGGTTCAGATACAACATAGATTCCACATTAGCAACCCTAGTGAAATCTTTAGCTGCTATTTCTTCCTTTTCTTTGATATCATTCATTGCATCCCCAAAAATTTTGGTCATAGCCTTTGCATTTATATTTCCTTCGTTGAACTGAAGGATACCTGATGGGTTTACAACCTTAAAGTCTTTTAATGCATTAGTATGCATCTCTTTAATCTCTTTCTCCATGGCACGCATGCTCTAGACTGCCACCTTAAACAGACTACTCTTCCAACTCAGGTTCTTTTTCAAAATGAAGAGCATACATGCATCTATCATTTTCATTAGGATCTCTGCCAGGAACTTCCCAACTCCATATCCTTCTATCTCAGCAACTTGGGATACAACAACGACACATTTATCCTCATCTGATTCCCAACTTGGAATCAAGGTATGAATCTCCCCAATCAAAGCTTCTCCTTCTACAAAGGTAGTTACAAACTCTTAAATGAACTTATTTCCTTCCATGATGATGCCATCGATCGAGTCTTTCATAGCCACCATCAGGGCTCTACCTTGATGCATCTATTTCAACATTTTCTTACTGTCTGCAGAATTAGGATCGAAAGCTTGCAGAGATTGAGTTAGAGGTAGAGCCCCAACTTCGCTGAGTGAACTAAGGAACTCAACCATTGTGATTACAAGCTATTTGAGCTCATGTTTCTCTATTCCATCCTTCTGGGATTGACCAAGCATATGGTCCATTGAGAATTTGAAGAGGCGATCTTGAGTGTCTCTATTCAGCACCCCAAATTCCATCTTTGTAATTTTGAAATCCTCTGTTGCAGGTTCAAGAATACCCTCTTTCTACTTAAAAGTGGCTATCTTGGTAGTTACTTTGCCTGTGATGGGGTTTGTGGTCAATCTTGTGTTGGTCTTGGCCTTCTTCATTTTTGGGGCACGAACAACATATTTGGTAATAATATCTTGAACTAGCAAAGAGACAGGTTTGAAACTACATTTGTTGCTCACCAATTCCGTTAGCCAAGGAGGAATTGAACTAGAGACCAAACTATTTTCAACATTCTTAGCAGGTGTGACATATTATTTCTGGAACACAGACTTATCCATTATAGTATCCTAGATTCCTTTGTCATGTTCTGGTGAAAATGATATATCTTCATCATTGACATCAATGTCAATGAAACAAGAGTCTGGGGAAGCCATTTGGGATTGAATTTTAGCTCTAGCTCTTGACCTTGTTTGGGGTGCATTGGGGTTTTCACTAGGTACTAATTTTTTTTAGTTACAAGAAAATTACCTGAATGAGGAGTCAAGAGGGAAATGTTAGAGTGATCAGATGGAACTTCAATTGAGATCAATCTTGCACTAGTTTTCTGAGGAGAGGTGACCCTCGTCCTGTTTAACTTTCTCCTTTTTAACCAGTCATCCATGTAGGCCAGAATGAACCTAGCTCTTAGTTTGATGTCTTCCTCTTCATCCCTTTTCCAATTCACCTCTGACAAAATTTCTGCATCAAGTTCAATAAAACTAGATTCAAGGATTTCTGACTCATCTTCAACCACATCATAAACATCAAACTTCAGCTGTAGAATTTTAATTCAAGGATCTAGTAATTTGGAGTGATCCCTCCTCTGAATCACCCTTTCATCTCCTATATCTTCCCACAAGTCCTCCATATGCGGGCTGTAATGTCCCCGCTAGGGAACCCTTAAGGAATCAGGCCGTCTATGACCTAAAATTACAACTAACAATTTTTATTTTTTTTCTAACATTCTAACTTATCACCATTACCATTTACAAGTACATTACTTAAGGTTCCCTTAATGAATTCATTTACCATTATCAAGCAATACATTTTATTACTTAATCTAATGCAATTCTATTTCCGTTTCAACTTCAATTGACATTGAGACATTACTTTCAATCCTCATCAAAACCAATTACATTAATGAGATAATTGCATTCATTTTCTTTACCTAATTTGCATAAATATTCACTTTTAGAAATGAATCAGAAGCACCTCATTTATCTAATACACTAAATACATTTATCCTTCCCTTTTTCTCCTTAACCTTATCTATGCACTATCATCACATAAAACTTCTATTAAAAGTCCTTACTTTCCATTTTCATTTCTAGGATCTGAATTGAAAGAGTGTAAATTACTTAACCATCTATTTCTAACCAATATAACCCGTTCACTGAATCATCATTATCACAAGTTTAACTATCAAAAATTATCATCTATAATCTTGTATATAACCGATTAAGAATTGAGATTAAAAACCTAGTTTAAATAACCTTACATCATACACATTGAACTTAGACATTTAGGAACATTATGAAAGAATTACATCTTAATACTAATTTCAATAACATACATGTTTTCCTTTCCCTTATTATTTCACCTGGAGATACCCTTCAACCTTAGCATATCCTTTCACTAGTCCACATATCAAAATGAGTTTCCTTTCAGAAGTTTTCATCTATAAGTTCTTTGCAAAAGCTTACATTGAATAATTACTTTCAATTCCATTTAAAACTCAAGAGAGAGAGGGTAGGAATTAATTAAACATGATCCATGCTTGATATACCAATATTGAATCCCCTTTTGAAATTCCTAAAATTACCCTTCCCAAATACATAAATTCTTTCTTACAACTTCAACACAATTACAATTACAATTACAGTTGCAACACATGGAACGAAGGCATATAGAAAGATAATTACATCAAGTTTCCCAAAGGCTTACATTACATCTTTACACCTTTATTTCAAAAGATAGAGATACATGATACAAGATAGGATAAATTCATCACGAAACAAATCAGAATCTAGGCCATGACACGAACCACAAACAATACCTCGAAAGAGATTTTCCACCCAACCATGTGAAACTGGTAAAGTTCCACCCCCATGCTAGGAGATAGAACCAAGGTAATCTCAAGACCCTAAGGCAACCTAAGTCTCAAGAACCAATAAATCCAAGACTCAAAAGAACACGAATAAATTAAATAAAATATCATCATACTATAACACCGAGCTTAAGGTTCTAGGAGACCACCTAAGTGAGTGTCATCACACAACCTGTGTATTGGGATCCACCCTGAAAACCATGTAACCCCGCCCCCCCCTTTATCAATAGGGATCCACCCTGGCAGTTATCCCTAGTCCCAATACTCCAATCAAGTTTATGTGGCCATTATTATGTTTTCTTTCATTATCTTTTGAATCCCCCCTTCCTAGGTTAATTTTTAAGGTTATCACTTTTTACAAACCCACCCATAGGATCATCTGGAAACCACTTTAGGGTTCCAACACCTATGGTGAGCCACTCACTTAATATTCCTAGTCCCTTACCCCATCACAAGCTAGAGATACAAGATAACATTTCCAAGTCCTGATTCATAGGTTTAGGAAACTCCCCTGCGCACTTAGGCCCTTAGAGTGAGTCCTAACCTTGGCAATATACATAACATGAACCATTGGAAGAGTTTCTATCACAAGATACCTTAAATCATATCATATAACTTTCCACATGCATAAATACAACTTTCCACGACTATTTATAGGTCTAGGGAACCCTCCTGTGCACACACGCCACCGAGACGAGTACTAGCCTCATAATCTAAGCTCAAGTTTATGCCAAGTGCATAAACACCACATGTAACACCATATAACATAAAAAAAACAATTAATGAACATACATAGGTGATACAAATTTCCGCATGCATTAACACAACATTATGATAAACTTAAAATAATAAAATAAACATTAAGAGAGGTACAAAGATGCAGACATAGACCAGGATCAAGGTTGGAAGACACATACCAAACCCCAAGCCAAACAAGTACTCAACATTGAAATCCATGATTCCAAAGTTTACAAAATATATCCAAATAAAACATAAAAGTAATATAAATTATAAACTAATAAAGGTTGATGGGGAAATGACTAATTCTAGAAACATATATATGACTGTCATAAACATACAGTCTCAGTACGATGAGCATAAATTTTTTGTAAACCGTTGGATCTTCCTAATTTTCACATATGTTGGACAAAACCTAATTGTGCATAATCTCACCAGAGTGATTTTTAAAATAATATCTGGTTCAAAAGTTATGCACAACGCAATACAGGTATAGGAAAATAAACCAGAATATTTTGTCTCTTTCCAATTAACATATCCTTTTCCATTATCATCCTAATAAAAAATCATTCCACAAAATAAAATTTGCAGACCATATGAACAATATAAATATTTAAGAACACACACATATACATAGATAAATATATCAAATTATAATTATATAATCAACCATAGACTTCCAGGAAAGATTTCATAAAATAAAAAAAACTATAAAACATATATATTCACTTTCGGGAAACACATAGAAATATACAGAACATAAGATGTTTATATATATTTTTTAATACATAGTAAACAATCAAATATCAATACAATAACATATCATTTATATAAATAAACACACACACACACACACACACACACACACACACAGAGAGAGAGAGAAGAATTGGAGAATTCATCCTAGTATAGACCCTACCTGAGGTCCTGTGGAGAAGATTTCTTCTCTTGACTGGAGTCTCTCTGTAGATCGTCATGCCTTGAGTAGATAGCCTCCTAAAATATTCCTCTAGCAGTCAACTCCAAGCAATTCACACACACTATTCATCACCAAATTGATACTCTTACACTCACAGAAACTTCAAATATATTTTTGGAAAATACTTGCAGGCGATTCCCAAAAACATTCCATAAATTATTCTCTCCCCAAACAACCCAAAATTGCACATATTTATCCTCCAACTATGTGGTTGGAGGAGTTTCTTTATGGGAAGCAACTTCTCCAACTTCCGTAGTTGGTTGAAGATTAATTAAAAATCTTCCCGTAACACATAATAAAG
>MU227772.1:715800-726774 GCA_018584345.1 Thuja plicata
TAGTGTGGTTAGTACCAGAATAATCTCTTTTATATATTGTATAACAAGAATGCATCATAACATATTCATGTAAATGTAAATCATCTATTAACTTTCACAAACCCATTTAACCATCAGGCATGTACTCCAAATATCCCATTATCAAATCAAGATAAACAAATCATATAACCCTAAATGCATTAATCATGTCTAATCCCAAGTAACATTATTAGAGAAGATAACACATCTAATCCTTAAATGGTTATAATCAATTAACCTAAGGTAAACATAAATATTAATAATGATCATTTCACATAGAAGCATATAAGTCTATCAGGTGATCCTTTTAGCATTAAGGTCCTAAACTATCATTGACACACAAGAAGATGTATAGGAACATACCTATGCAATATTATTATTTCCCATATTAAAATATGAAGTTATGGTGAGTTGGAAGAAGTTTGGTTTAAGAAACCATCTCAAGAAGGGTCATTCTCACCTATAGCTCTTCCTAATTTCTAGTGAGCATAACCAAGACTTGATCGAGTTGGAGGGGCATTACATGGGCTTGGGTTCAAATGCTTTTTCAAGTTGAAAGCCTTCATGGAAAACCCTTTATTATCAAACCCTCTTCTTGACTCATAAAATTGCATGTGAACACCAACTAAATTTCTACCTATCACTGAGGCATCTATCATACTTTTGCATACCAAATTTCCAAGTCTTATTGGAAACATCGAATCCCACTTCTCTTCTAGAAGATTATTCTTTATCACTGTAAACACTTGTCTATAAACTTGTACTAAAATGAAACAATCAAAGCTGAACCTGGGTAATCTGAGAGGTTCTTCGTCAAAACCTCCAACTCTTAAATAGGTGAACCGAGGGAAATGAATATAGAAACCCCTGAGTTCTGAACTATTTTTTGTGCTTCTGCGGAAATTCTTTGTTTTGGGGTTCTAGCCAACTGATTACACAATCTCCCAAGAAAAACATCATGAACTCTCCTATATTTTTCTAGAACCATTTCTTTCCTTAGCAAAGGACAATATTAAAAAATGGTTATATCTTCGTTCCATGGATCATGAGGAATCCTAGTAAGATCTTGGGTGCATGCAAGACAATAGGTTAAGTAGGAGGAAATATAGAATTATTTTTGCGTAGCTTGCACCTGTTTGAGCTGGTCTCTTAGTGAACTTGCAATTATTTCAGCCCAGTCCAGACTTTGTCTTCCTTCCAACACAATTTCTATAAAGTGATACATCCAGTCTTCAAAAAGAAGTACTTGTTTTGAACCTCTTATCCTATGCAACAAAACCATGATATTATGGATATGAGTTTTCATATGGTCTTTAGTTAGAACTTTGGGTAATCTGGAGCCACCTCTATAGTTTGATATAGTCCATTTCTGGGCGATGTTGTTGAGTTTTTTGTTACTCTTTTCTCGGAATTGTGCCAGTTTCTGGGTGGGGGTAAAACTAGCAAAAGATTCATCTAGGATCTTGAAAACTGATATTATCGTCTCTCTATTTATGGTCAAAATACTCTTACCCTCATTACTCAACACACTTTTGGACTTGATGTCATAGCGATATATACACTGTTGAATTAGTTCTGGACTTATCATAGCTGGGGGAAAGGCAGTGACTTGGAGTAAACCACTGGACATAAATTCTACAGTATGCTCCTCCTCTACCAAGTCTTTCAAAACTTCAACTATCTCTTCTACTTTTACTCCCAACAAATCTATATCTTTAATGACTGGAGTTCTACAACCTAGACTTGCAGTCATTCCAAAGAAATGCATGCTAGACCTCATCCTTTTTATCTTTACCAAGGTAAATTAAAGACTGCAATCTTAGGGAAAAAGGGCATAACTAGGTAGAAAACAATAAGAAAATAGAGGGCTTATTGGGCATTACCTATTCTCTACTGAACTGAAAAAACAAAACTTCTATCCTTCGTAGCCGAGACTCCACAAATTAGCTCTAAAAGGAAATGAGCTTGAAGGATGGAATTTAAATAAAAATCACTCTACTAGAAAATCATCCAAGAGACGATAAATAAATGTGACATGTAGGATGGAATGAAATGAAGCTGCTAATGTGACATCTGGCCATCACTTCATTTAATTAAACCCCCTTAAGTCATTATTACTACATTAAATGCTATCCCTTTGTTTGTGCCGAAAAAACATCTGCCTTAACCTGCATTGCCAGCTTGACTTTTCCCACGTGGCCTCTACTTTTCCAAATCAACCGTACTATCATTCTAGTGGAATTTCTCTTACATGTCATATTAGCCATCAAATGAGTTGTCATATCACCTTTGTGCTTTGTTGAATCCTTCATTGAACTGGTTTGAACTACTTTGAACTGAGGTTCAAAGTGGTTTGAAGTAGTTTGATGACATTTCACGGGTCGCACTTGCAATCACTGATATTAGGCCAGAAACTTTGATTGAACTAATTTGAACTGAGGTTCAAAGTGGTTCATGAAGAAAATACTGATGCCAACATTTGACCGAAGAGCTGACTTTCACAAGACATGCTCATGACACATTTAAAGAATAAGTTTGAAGGTAAAGCTGACCTCACAAGGCTCTTTTAACTTGGACTTCTTCTGCATAAGGGTGATCGGGCAAGACTTCAAAGAAAAAATCAAAATGGGGAGAGCACTTTTGATCATGGTGACTCAAATAGACCCTAACAGAATGATCCACCAATAAAAAGATACTAATATAATTCATTTCATTTGCAAAATGTAGGCATATTTTCATAAGTTGTATGTACGAAATGTAACGACTTGGGTGTTCGATCTGGTGGATGATTTGACCACTCTAGAGAGATAGCTGATCAAGACATGTGGGCTCAGATTCCTTCTTGATCTTCCTCAGTTTTAGCTGAATCGAGGTTTACTGATAGCTATGGCAGAGCATTGGCACTTTGACCATAATAATTTCCATCTACCCCTCAGCGAGATGACCATCATGCCAGAGGATGTATATAGATTGTTGAGGAGCCCGACCCATGGAGAGAGGGTTTACTACAATTAGGTCTACAATGGGAGCACATGTAGATGGGTGTTCAAAGATGCCACTATTGGCGATGATAGCATTACATGGGTGTAGTTCACTTCATTTCCTACTTTGCCAGCTTTGCTAGGAGCCGTGATTGGAGGAATTCTCTTACCAAATAAGAGAGGTCATGGTTTTTCAGTCAAATGGGGCTGCATACTAGAGGACTTGATTTCTCATCCTCAGAGATTAGACTGGGGATCTTGCGTGCTAGCCTAGTTATATCATGATTTACACTAGGTTGTGTATAGGCACAACACAACTATATCTGCAGGTGTAGTTTTGTTACAACTATGGACCTAGGAACATATCCCTATTAATAGACCTATATCGGCATGAGTGCGAGCTCAAGGCTATCCCTACGCATTTCTATATGATGGCATGATTATCTAGCATCGTCTAGGCAAGGTTGAGTTTTGGCATCAGACTATCAACCATATTGATCAGGGCATATGGAGACCATACTTTGGCTACAAGGGATGGAGAGAGGATGATGATGAGCTTCCATATATATTTTCCCCTTGGTGGATGAGTGGTCAATCACCACTTTGTATAGAGAGATTCTATTTTGGGAGAGTTCTCTGCCAGTTTGGTCATGTGCAGGATATGCCACATGGTATGGTATTGTATGCAAGAGTACAGGCAGAGCGATCCATGTGGGGAGCGCAGGTGGATTATCAGTTTTCATGTGCAGAGATTGATAGGTTAGGCCATGTTAGATGGGATATGATGGATCATGTGGCCGATGTAGGTATGTCCGCTGAGTATCGAGAGTGGTTTTCTCAACATAGATTCATGAGATTCATGGATTTGGCAGAGCCTATTCCTGATGTTGATGATTTGTTTGCTAATGATGGAGATAGAGATGATGGTGGTGATGGTGGAAAGAGACCCCGGAGGTAGAGAGTACCTAGGGCTCGTCGAGTATAGAGAGATGCAGGACCTCAGATGCGGGGTAGACATGTGAGAGCTTGAGGTGGTGGGTTCGGATAGCCTAGATAAAGGCAGGTACAGGTACCAATGTAGAGACATGTTTAGGCCATTCTAGCTACAACTTGGGTAGGATAGAGACATAGATGAGTGCAGGTAGCTAGAAAGGTTCCATTACAGTGTCGGGATGAGCAGAGACTAGCATCTCTGCAGAGACAGGGACAGGTACCCCCTCAGGTAGATCCATAGGTTAGTGTGGCATAGGTTCAGGGTGCACCTCAGATACAGGTGATACCACAGGTACCATTAGCACCATAGGAACCTCATGCACCTCTAGTTCCTCCTATATTTGATAACTTAGTACAGGATGTGAGAGGATTATAGGCAGGGATGACTGCAGTGAATGGACGCTTGGATCAGGTGACTATGATGTTACAACAGTTCTTGGCTATGATGGCTCAGTTACCTACAAGTGATAGAACAAGTTAGGCACTACCTTCCACTCAGGATAGAGTAGGTGACAGGGGTCTTGATGGGTCAGGAGATGGATCAGGTGCTGCTGGAGATGGATCAGGTGCCCTGACTGGGTCTTGAGATATATATGAGCTTGATATCTGGATATTGTATTGATTTATCATATGGAGTTTTTATCAAGACTTGATGTATGGATCATTGTGTCGATGTATATTTGATAAAAAAATTTGTTATAGACATTTGATGATGGACATTTATCTATGATGCTATTTGATTGATTTCCCTTTGATGTTGATTTGATGATGTGAGATTTCTTTATATGTAGATCTATATGATGTCTATGATGCACTTACTTTTTATTTATGCTATGGATGCAATGTCTTAGAGTATGACATAGATATATGGATGCAAATGATGATTATGCAACTACTTATATATGATTTTGATTTTAATTTTGATGTATGGTTTACGCAATGCAATGATATGGATGCAATACTTAGTGCAATGGTAAAATGAATGCAACTATCTTTTTGGATTTTGATGTATGCAACTTAGTTTATGAAATGAAATTCTAAAGATGAAGGATAAATGAATAATGATTAATGTATCTTTTCTTTCATTTTTCACTCAAGATATGTAGAAATAATGATTAATGATTTAATGCTATGAATAAATGCAAAAGATAATCTCACATAATTGATTTGAAACCATTGAAATTATGATGTAACCCCCAAAAATGATGAGCCCCCTTGTACTTGGAAAAATTACTCTAAATAATGCAAGTAATCTAACATGAATATGCAATGCAATGCAACTAAAGGTCACTAGATTTTTGCAAAAGAACTGCAAAAGAGATATATTTTCATCATTGAGCATTGTGGAACTCGGAGTTGATACAATCCTTACTGGTGCCATTGCAACCATAAGAATATGAATATGACTTTCATCTTAGTTGGTAACCTCTCTTAGGAACCTATTACAACCCTTACTAGTTGAATGACCAACTATGGGAGTTTGAATACCGGTTTCAAAGGATTCAATGTTGCAAGTGGATTTTGGTATTAAGATATTAAAGATGTAAATAGTCAAGGTATCCTTTTGCGTAAACAAACAAAGGTTAATCCCCTTTCCTATATGAATGTCCTTGATGGTTCTTTGATGACCATGTCCTTAGATGAATTCACACATGTTTTAGAATCTCCCTCAAAACAGTCACACAAAAGCCAAGAAAAAAATTATGTCTCCATCATCTCCAATCTAGTCGAAACATCATCGATTAGATAAAAAGACATGACTCAAAAAAATCAATGAAAAAATCATCAAAAATTTCAAGTGTATTGCAATGTATCAAGATTTTCAAAAAGAATTCCAAACATTCTGATCATTTAAGGTGTTGTCAATTTTTAATCCTGATAAAAGAAGTGAATGAAACTCAAGGATCATTTTGTAGGATCAACTGTTTAGGGTTGAACAATGATATCCATCAAAGGTTCCAAAATATCTCTCCTCTAAATCTGAAATTATGCTTCTGTCGTGTGACCAAGGTGTTGCACTTTTGAAACTGTTTGGTACCAAAATCCATAATGTTTGCCCCCAAGTGATAAATGTGAAACTTAGGGCAAATGAAACCTAGAATGCAACAATGCAGCTGAAAGACTTTATTATGACTTATGTACAAATGACAGATGCAATGAGGATATGCACAGGATGAGATGATGAAAGAAAATATGTTCAAATGTGACTAGGAAAGACCTAAGGGAAAAAATGTGCCTATTTCTAGGTTTTCAACTTTTGGGATTATTACTCTTTTTCTCATTTTTTTCTTTTTTTTCTACCAAGGCACCTATTGCTAGGTTTTCACCAAGGCACTTTTCTCTTTTTCAAAATTTTTTTTTTTGATTTTTTTTGTCATCAAGGCACCTATTTGCTAGGGTTTCACCAAGACAACATTTTTTTGATTTTTTAATATTTTTGGATTTCTTCATGCTCAATTTTCTCTTTTTTTCTGTTTTTCCAATGTTTTTGGATTTTTGATCTTTCTGATTTTTTTTGTATTTTGATCTTTTTTCCTTTTTTTGGATTTTTACTTTTTCTCATATACAAAGAAGATGCTAACTCATCGGATACTCTCATATGATACTCTCTCCTCTGATTAGGTATGAAACCTCTTTAAATGGATGCTATTAATGGGTTCTTGCAACTCATCCCCTTCACAATCAGCTAGTTTGTATGTTCCCGTTCCAAAAGAAGAAACAATTACAAAATTACCAAGCCAATTTGCTTCCCATTTTCCTTTCTTTTCTCTATCTACCTAATTTTTAGGGATTTCTCTTAACACTAAGTCTCCCACTTTAAAGGATCTTGGTTTGATGTGCTTGTTGTAGTTTCTTGAAAATTTATTCTGATACACTTTCAAATGATCATATGCTTGTGTTTGATGTTCCTCCAAAAATTCCAATTGTTGAAGTTGGGAAACCCTATAATCATCATCCGTGATTAATCCATGTACTGAAACTCTTAGGGATGGTATTTCAACTTCTAAGGGTAGAACAACTTCAGCCCCATAAACCAATGAAAATGGTGTAGCTCCTGTTGGTGTACGGATGCTAGTTCTATAGGCCCACAATGCCAAGTTTATTTGAATATGCCAATCTCTTCCTGACTTATCAACCGATCTCTTCAATATTTTGAGATTGTTCTTGTTTGTAGCTTTAGCTTGTCCATTACCTTGAGGATAGTAAATGGAGGAAGAATGGTGAATAATATGAAATGTTTCACAAATTTCATCCACATCTTTATTCTTGAATTGTTTTCCATTGTCTATAATGATGGCATGAGGAATACCATATTGACAGATAATGTGATTAAGGATAAACATGGAAATCTGCTTCCCTGTGGCAGTTGTCAAAGGAACGAACTCTACCCACTTAGTGAAATATTCTATCACTGTGAGGATATACTTATATCCATTAGAAGATGGTGGGTAAATCATGTCAATTAGATCAAAACCCCATTGATAAAATGGCTATGGTGTAACAAAAGGATGTAAATCTTGTGTAGGTGCATGGATCATGTTGCTGTGATATTGGCATTTAGCACAAACTTTCACAAATTGAAAAGCATCTTTTTCTAAGGTTTTCCAAAAATACCCCATGCGAAGGATTTTATTTACTAAATTTAATCCACTAGAATGTGACCCACAAACCCCCTTGTGGACATCTCTTAAAGCTAAGCTAGATTCCTCTTCCTCTAGACATCTAAGGAGAGTTCTGTCAAGACCCTTACGATACAATGTGTCTGATAGGATGGTATAATGAGCCGATTGTCTTATAAAATGTCATTTTTGGGCTTGGGTTTGGTCCAAAGGTAAGGTTTGGTTTTTAAGATAAGTGTACATTGGTCCATACCAAGGTGAGTCATGTCCATTAAGAAGGGAAATAATTTGGGTATCAAGTAAGTTAAATGCCAGTTTTGCCAACTCTTCCACCAAGAATTTGTACCTCACATTCTGATCAGGCATTTGGAGTAATGAAGCTAAAGTAGCCATTTCATCGGCTGCTCTATTTTTGTCTCTTGGAATTTGCTCAAAGGTAATCAAAGAAAAATATTTCTTCCAATCATCCACCATCCTTTTATATGACATGAATTTTTCATCTTTGGTATTGTATTCATCATTGATTTGGTTGATGACTAATTGAGAGTCTACATAAACTTGTAATTCTGTGACATTCCATTCCAAAGACATTTTGAGACCTATGACCAAAGCTTCATATTCAGCAATATTATTTGTGCAAGGAAACAATAGTTTGTAAGATTTTGGAATTGTGCAACCTTGAGGTGTTATCAATAAAATTCCTTCCCCTGAACCACTTTGAGTATAGGATCCATCGAAATATAAAGTCCATATCTTTTCTTCCACATTAACAATCTTAGAATCAGGAAATTCCACTTTGATTGGATGTGTAGACTCTAAAGGATGTTCGGCTAGCTGATCAACAATGACTTGTCCCTTGATTTATTTCCTATCCATGTATTCAATGTCAAACTCACTAAGTACCATCACCCAGTTTGCAATTCTTCTTGTTAGGGCTGTTTTACTAAGTAGATACTTCAAAGGATCAATTTTGGCAATTAACTTTACTTTATGCATCAACATGTAATGTCTAAGATTTTGAGAGGCAAATACCACAGCTAGGCAAGCTCTTTCCATGAAGCTATAATTCAATTCATACTTTATCAATGTTCTACTCAAGTAGTAAATGACTCTTTCTTTTCCTTCATTGTCTTCTTGTGCCAATAGGACCCCTAAATATTTCTCCATTGCTGAAATGTAAAGTAACAAAGGTTTTCCTTTAATAGGAGACATTAAGATGGGTGGATTCACCAATTATGTTTTTAACAATGTGAAAGCTTTGTCACATTCTTCATCCCATGTAAAAATAATGTCCTTATGTAGCAACCTTGTGAATGAATGACATTTTTTTGCCAATTGGGAGATGAACCTCCTTATAGATTGAATTCTTCCTTGAAGAGACCTCATTTGGCTAATATTCTTAGGAATTTCCATGTCCATTATTACTTGTACTTTCTCAGGATCTACTTCAATGCCTTTTGTAGAAACAATGTAACCTAGGAGTTTGCCTGATTGTACCCCAAAAGCACACTTCTTTGGATTGAGTCTCACTTTGAATTGTTCTATCCTTGTGAAAATCTTGTTTAATATTGGTAAGTGATCCTTTCTTAAATGTGATTTTGATAGAATATCATCCACATAGTCTTCTAAAAAGGTATGCATCATATCATGGAATATGGTAGTCATTGCTCTTTGGTAAGTTATTCAGGCCTTTGTCTTCGGGTGCAATTCAGATTTGATTGTATCCACTAAATCTATCCATCAAGGAAAGCATAGAATGACTTGCCTTTAAGTCCACTATTGTATCAATGCTAGGTAGTGGAAAATCCTCTTTTGGGCAAGCAAGATTGAGATCTCTAAAATATATGCAAACTTTAATAGATTTGTCATGTTTTGTGACCAGTACAATGTTGGATATCCATTATGTATATGCAATTACTCTTATGAATCCAGCCTTGAGGAGATTTTCCAATTCTACTTTTACTAAAAGTGCCACATAAGGGTGCATCTTTCTCAATTTTTTCTTAACCAGTTTCACATTTAAATGATGCATTATGAAGCTTGGATCTAACCCTGGCATGTCGGCATAAGACCATGCAAATTTAATTTGCTTTTCTTGAAAGAATTCGATGAAATCATTTCTTTCTGATGGACTCAAAGATGCTACTAAATGAACAAACTTAGGATCCTCTTCAGTTCCAATGTTAACCTTCTCTGTTGGTTCAATAAGGATGGGTGATCTTTCATCTTCATGTTCGGGTAGGGCATCCAACCTCTCTATTAGAGATTTGATTCTAAGCAGTTGATTGATTGTATGTTTGTCATTGATGACAACATATAATACACAGTAGTAATTCTGTATGTACTTATTAGAATGATGATGTGAAGACTTGCGTGGATAGATACATGTTTTTGACATGTTTATTATGTTGTGTTTATACACACAGACCCAGATATGATGTTTCAGTAAATTTATGTAATTCTAGTATTGGCAGTTATAGTTCTGGAAGTGTAATGGTTTAGGATCGACGTATATCACATGTTTCTTGAGTTGCACCTATCTTCTGTATATGCTTGTGTATATTCATGATTAGTTATGAGTTGATGATATTAATCCAAAGGTGCCAAATGTGTTTCAAGAAGATTGCAAAGATAGAGTTAAATTGGTGAGGCCGACTTAGTGAAGCATCACGTCTATTTGGTTTATACTTGCATGGTTGTAATAATGCTTGCGTACTTAGTAGAGCCAATAAGGATGTTATGAAGATTTGTCTTATAGGTCCCATGATCTCATACTATGAGGAAGATACATATAGAAAGTCAAAGGTGACACGCTAAGTGTGAATGATACGAAAAGATAAGAAAGATGTACATAGCAGATTATCAGAGTTGGTTCATTCATCAAGAGTCTATGTGAAGAAGTGAAAGATTGCAATACACTGGAACTGATCAAGATAGCAGGTCTACGCTATAATTCATCATCAGATATAGTGCATATCTATTATATAGAAGGTCGTAGCCTTTACCATCAAGAAGTGAGCTTTTGGACAATGATTCCACCACCCCTTGTGTGTGTGTATTTGGGAACCTGTTGAAAATAACACAAAAACTCAATAGGTCATTATATTAGTCAAAAAGGGTTAGAAAAGCATGCAAAACCCACTAAAACTGACCTATTGCCTTCTAACTAGAAAGAGTGTAATTCATAACATACTATCCCTAAGAATATGCTATAAATCAGTGACCAATACTATTTTAGCATGAAGGATTTAATTCAAATTTAAGCTAAAAATATAAAAAAACATGTAATCTAGCTTTAAAAGATGAAACTAAAACAATGAACTAGCATGAGATAATAGATGAAATATGAGTCTAATATTAAT
>MU227772.1:752870-763556 GCA_018584345.1 Thuja plicata
AGGTCCTTTTCCTTTGTATCCCATTTGTTTGAGGAAATCATATCCCTTTCCATACTGTTCTGGGGATATCTTTACATTTTTGACCTCAGAGTCTACTGGTTCTCCTTTGTAAAGCCAATTTAAGACTACCTACTCTTCTGTGTTATCTGAAGAAGAAGTGGATGCCTTTATCATACCAGTAGCCTTGTGTACTTCTGGTTCCTGGACTGTGAGAGGTGTGAATGTTGATAATGGTTTTCCATAGGATCTTGGTGATACTGGAAGCTCTGTCAGGGAGGGAGTCAAGTCTAACTTGTATTCTCCCATACCTATTTCTTGAAGTTTCAATGTCTTGCTAAAGCCCTTCATGACCATGTCTTTGATAGTTTCAGGAGTAACTGCATCTATAGCCTTCTTGTTGTGTGGGATCATGCTACCTGCTTTAATATTGTTGCAAGCATAGTTGGCATCCACAGGAATTGTCACCTCTATTCCATTATGTGGAAATTTGATGCATTGATGATAAGTGGATGGTATGGCTTGCATCTTATGGATCCATAGTCTCCCCAATAGAATGTTTTAGGCTAGTGGTAGATCCAGAACTTGACATATAACATCTCTTTCAATCGGTCCAACTCTGATGGGTAGACAAATAATATCTCGGGAGGATCTTTCTTCCTCATCATATGCTTTGATGGTTATTTTATTTCTAGAGTCAATTGTTTTCTCTGAGAGGCCCAGCCTCCTGAGAAGATCAAGTATATAGATATTTAATCCAGCACCTCCATCTATCAATACGCGTCTAACATGGGATTTATGAATAAGAACTTCGATATGGAGGGGCTGATTGTGTGGATGGGTCAATGATTTGTCATCCTCCTCAGAAAAAGAGAGGTAATGTGGTGCTGAGATGTGATTGAAAATCACTTGGAATTTGTCTATATCTATATCCTTTGGAACATTAGCTACATGTAGAGCTTGTTCTAGGATTTCTCTATGCACAGTGGATATTTTGAGTAATTCAAAAATGGAAATTTTGGTAGCGGTTCTTTGCAATTGATCCACCAAGTCATATTTCGCTCCAGGGATAGTGACCACATGTTTTGCTCCTAGTTTAAGAATAGCGATAATAGGAACCTTGGGTGTGGATGTTAGTTTTGGAGGTCCCTTGATCGTAACCTGTGCTTGGCTCCATGTTACATCGTTTGTAGAGGATGAGGCTCCTTTGATGGTGACCATGTTGACGGACTCATTTTTAATGTTGAACATGTTGATCACATTGTCATTCTTGGAATAGGTGTAGTTTACCTCATTACCTTTCCCTTTGGATGTTTCTCCTTGATTGTAATTGGGGAATAGTTTATTAAATGCAGTGTGATCTTCATTTGTAGTGTGTCCATCCACCTTGATCTTACCCCCTTCAATGAGGTCTTGGATGACATGCTTGAGCTTGAGAGAATTATTTGTCTTGTGTCCCTTGTTTTTGTGGAAGACACAGTAAGAGTTATCATCCCACCACCTGGGTTTGACCATTGGTTCCCAAGGTTTAGAATCAGGAATCGTAAGGACTTTGTTATCCACCAATGTTTTTAAGATAGTCTTAAGAGGTTCTCCCAAAGGTGTGAATATTCTTTGGGGTTTTGAATTCCATGTTTGTCCCTTATCATTATCATTGTTGGATTTGGGAATGTGAGGTGTTATTTTAGCCTCCTTACTTGCTTGCATACCATTAGTAAGATTGAATGCTTTGGTTTTGGAATTAATGTTGGAAGCATCAACCACTCCATCATTGACAACATTTTTATTTTGTTTGCACCATTTAGGCTTGGAATTGGAGCTACTGCCTTTATTTTCATTTTGTAGGGTAATCTCCCCCTTTTTGACCATGACTTCCTAGATACAGAGAGCATTCTTAATCATCCTATCGAAGCTAGGAGAATCTTGTATTTGTAGAGCATAGCTTAATTTAGGTATGAGATTATTAACAAAGATCTCCATCTTTTCCATTTTAGGGATGACTCTTGAATATAGTGCAAAGATCTTCCTCCATCTTTTTAGGAAGTGTGTAAAGGATTCTCCCATTTTCTGCTTGGTGTTACATAGATCCATCATGGTGATGTCATGTTGAATGTTGTAGGAGTAAAACTGAATGAACTGTTGCATCAACTCCTCAAATGTTTTGACTTTAGGATTTAATTTTGAAAACCACTCCATGGCGTTTCCTCCTAGACTTCCTGGAAATAGTCACATGAGGTAAGTAGGTTCATGCATATACTCAATGCTAAGAGCAAAAAATTCTCTCACATGGTCATGTGGATCGGTTTCCCCAGTGTACTTGTCATATTTTGGTCTTGCCACATTAGGAGGAAATGGAACCATTGTGATACTCTTGTCGAAAGGAAATGGACAAATGGCATCCAAAAAGTATTTTGTTTTTGGTTTTTCCTTCTCTTGCTTGAGGTTTGTGAGCTTGATTTGCATTGGATTGAGCTATTTGGTAAGGATAGATATGGGGTTTGGTACCTCCTTTTCTTTGAGATCATTCACATCGTAATCCTGGGGTAATTTGACACTCGTGGATGCTAAATGGAGGAAGTATTTTTCTTTGTCATCTCCAATTATTCGTTCCAACAGTTTGTGGACTCTTTTGCTTTGTTTTAGCTTCTTATATTCATATTCAAGGATTTCTTCATCACTATTTGACCCAAATGGATTACGTTCAAACCTGGGTCTTTCTTCCTCTTCTGTGCCTACGGATTGTGCTTGTTTGCCATCATCATAACCCTCAAAGGCTTTACTCTAATCGTTAGTGTTGCTACCCATTTGAGGTGAATCAAGATCAAATAGGGAATTGTGAGAAGTTTCTCCTTGGAAGTGTGATATTTTAGGAGACACTTTTGATCCTTTGGTTGTGTACTTGTTACATCTCATGTTAACCATGAAGTTTATTTCTCAACTTTGTCAATGTTTCCCAATAGTGCTAGCAAGGATTTCAGATCGTTCTAGTGGGCGTGTCTAGGTAGAAGTAACTATTTGTTATTGGTGGATGTAAGTGATTCCAGTTTTAGAGGGTTAGAATGCCCTGATAGTGAGCTGGGAACCAAGTTGTTGATAGAGAATGGGTAGACTACACGTATTGAATTGATCGTGAAAGACTGACTGAGCCTGCAAGGTGAAAATTTTGAAAGTGTTTGAAAATAATAGCAGGGACAGCAGAAGAGACAACAGGGACCAGCCAAAGAGTAAAAAGGGTACCTAAAACAACTAAGATTTCCTAGGAAAAGCTGCTAGAAATTCCCATTGTCCAGGATACAAACTCCCAGATATGATCCTTTGATAGAACCAGATGTGATCCTAAATCCTGGATGCGATCTTAAAAAACTGGATACGACTATATGCTTGACCAAATATGATCCAATGCACTAGATACGATCCTAAATAGTAGATACGACTCAGGAAAAATGGGATGCAATTTTATGATGGTTTTGTCAGTTTTGGTCCATTTTGCAATTTTTCTTTTTGAGGAACATGAAGTTGTTTGTTTCCAAATTGCATAAAGAGGTATTGTAGGGTGTGAAAAACACTTGTACTCTAGGGTATAAAATTTATTAATTGTTTGTGAGGAGCTTTATCTTTTTAGTGATCTTTTTGACACATCAAACAATTTTGCATTGTTAAAGGGGTGGATCAAACACACATCTTTTCCTATTCTCTAGGTGGAGGATGAGAATTGTTTGCTTGCTGACTTAGGTACACACTCAAATGCTAATCAGAATATAGCCATCACCAAGCACACAATGGCTCCAGTCATGATGCTGTATTAGCTGACTCCAAACGCAAGTGAGGGCACGATATGACGAGTGTCTTAGGGCAATTATTTTTTTCCTTACACAAATATTATCACCCTTTCCGGGATGAATTAGGAATTCTTTTAGTTGAATGTGTTGTAGATTATTGGGCAATCCATTCAAAACTGTCTCCCATAGAATTGCACAAGGAAAAACTGAAGCGTATAGCCCTATGAGTACCTGAATATATATAGTCTCGGAAGCAAGATTCAAGCAGCTCCACTCTATATATACCCCGATATGTTCAAGGAATGATGTCAAAATTCTAAGAACAAAACCAGTTCCATCTTTTGAGGCTTTAGCCTACAAGGAAGCAACTATTTATAGTGAGTTGGAAGGGTCAGTGTAAGACCTGTCCTCACTTGGGTCGTTCCCGAGAGATTTTTTTCTCAACCGACAGGCCCTCTACTGTTAAAAGAATGGTAACCAGGATTGGCGAGCTTAGGAGTTCTAGATTTCTGATTCTTCAAAAGAAGAAGAGCATACTTTCCTAGTCCATGCTATTTTCTCCTCAAGCACTATAAACAAAGTTCTTTTCCTCCAAGCTATGTTGACCTTGTTTTAATGATTCCTATTTTAAAGAAAATAGAAAGGGAAAGTTTGTTTTGTTCAATTACCACAATGATTTAATACTTTGTTTTGTTCAATTACTCATTTCCAAAAGTAATTATATGATGTGTTTGTTCATTAGGCCCACATATTTAGTGCTTTATGTTGTTCAATTATTGATTTCCAAAAGTAATTATACGATGTGTTTGTTGTTCATGTACTCTGAATTTTGTCACAAATGATAAGACAACATTTGATTTTCTAATTTTTCTCAAGAGGAAAAGAGCATTGTTGACGGGGTTTTGCTGACCGGGTCTGCCAGCAGTCATAAGTTGTCACCGGGTACCAGAGGTACCGGCCAACTCCTCCTGCAAAGGTTATCCGGGGAAATTAGATTCTCCGGGCCTTAAAGCACCTGGGTGTCGGGTCACGACGGTGTGGTGGCTCGGTTGGGAGAAGTGACTATTTTTGAGGGGGATAGCTGGTTTCTTCAACTCATTCTCTCTGGAGATTCAATAAGGTAAGGTTTCCCATAGCATTCTAAACTTAGCAAATAAAATGAAAAAGATCCTGCAGGGTTAGAAACACTTCATCTAACTATAGTCATGTTTGAATGTCCAGAACATCAATAATACTCTGACATACTACACTAAATATTGAAGAAATACCCAACCATCAGCTAGTATTTTATCAGTAGCGAGGGAAAGAGGTCGTTAATCTATTTTAACATATCAAAGTAGAAGACATAAAGAACATAAAACATGAAATACCATTAACTCAGAAGCAGGAATGTCGACAACATCATTGCAAAGAATTCTTCCTTCATCATTAATGTCTCTTCCAGCAAGCACTGGTGCGTGATACAATGGTGGCTCCAGGGGAGCGTCTAACTATTGAAAATAGAACAATGGAGCATTGAGCTCTGCAACTTAAAAATGAAAAATCCCTTTTCTATTACTATGGATAAAAAAATTATCAATTTCACCGACACTTGGAAATGGGCCGGTCTGGCTATTTATACAACTCTCTTATAACCCTAACCCTATTTTACATCATGTTTCAATAAAATACAATATCTGGGGGCTGGTACTACCTGCGCCACCCTACAAAAGACCTTGAGACAGAATAGGCCTGCCATGTTAGAAGAATGATACAAGAATATATAGTAGAAGAATCAGCCTTGAGAAGAGAGCTAGGAAGGAGAAGAAAGAAAGTAGGTCCCCCGGGGATCGAGGCTACATGCCTCATAAATGGGAAATGTGATGCCCTATCTCCAATGCGCTAGGTGTACCTCTGAGCGGTGCCTTGAGAAGACAATCCTATCAGAAGACCAACTGTTGAGTCGACGCCCCCTTGATGTAACCAACCACCTTCTGATAGCCTTTATTAACCGCTTCTGAAAGTGACCAGTCGACCTCAGGGACCGGGACACGGATCACTTGAAAGAATACAAAATTTTGGATTCGAGACTCCGGGATTCGGAAACTTACGTCCCCAAAAAGAATAAAGAATACCCAATGTTTGAGTTTTCCCCAGCCTCTGGAGAAAGCTCAAGGTTGCTTATTATCATTGAAAGCCTGGAGGAGATGGGAAATACCATCCTCGTCAATATCTTTTAAGCTGGCCCTTCCGTACTTAGTCACTTCAATTTGTTCCCCCAGGTCTAGAACATTCTCTTTAAATTCATCAGCCATTTTCGCCACATCATGACCACTAAGTACCATGCGAGTTAATT
Source organism: Thuja plicata (assembly GCA_018584345.1). Taxonomy (NCBI): domain Eukaryota; kingdom Viridiplantae; phylum Streptophyta; class Pinopsida; order Cupressales; family Cupressaceae; genus Thuja; species Thuja plicata. The sequence continues at coordinate 758,982 of MU227772.1, forward strand.
TGGTCATTTGGGCCCCATCTATCCCCTCCGGGGATTGATACCAGGGCTTTATTATTTCATCAAAACTCCCCAAAATTGAATCTTCTAGGGTACACGTATCTGTGCTGAGGGGGTCAGCCCCAGAAGTCTTTATTACAAAAGACTTATATAAATTGAAAGAATATTTCACAGCGTTGACCTTATCTTGCAGAGACCCTACCAGTTGCTTGATTACCTCCAATGTGAGGTCAAGTCTGGAGTGCTGAGTCCTCACAAAATCAAATGATTCATCCCCCAGTATTCTGGATTCAGAAATCATTTCCTCTCCCAGGCTAAGGAGTTTCTCAAGTTCTACCTTTCATGCTTGATAATTCTTGATATCACCCTCCCACAGGTCAATAAGAGTCTCTGCCTGGTGTATAACATGCCAGGCCATATATAAATCTGGGAGGGTGGATACCAGGAAACGTCGAGTGTTTCCTACCTGCAAGGCGACCCACTCGTCCACTTCCTGGGCTTTCTTCTTCATTATTCGTAGGGAATCTATATCACTCTGCGGTAGATCTTCAGAGGTGGAGGCCTCCAGAGGAGCGGCATTGATAGGTCGAGTTAGCTCAGTGAGCAACCCCATAAGGTTTTCATTTTTTTCCTTTTCTGCTTTGAGCCTATGGGCTTCTTTCTCATAACGGGACTCTACTGCCCTAGCTGCCTCCTTCAGCAAGTCTACCTCGCCCTGCTTTCCTCTTTTACCCAGTGATACCTCTGCTACGTTATAATCTCTGGGCTCTGCGGTTGATTCATCAGTGCCTGGGGGAGGTGTTGCCACAATAGCAACTATTTCTCTGCCCGACCCAATTTGAAGAGTATGAACTGTCTGGACTTTCTTGGCCTTCGGCGGGGCCTGGACTTGGGCCATCATTTCGGCTAGGGAGAGAGGAGTTACGGGACTGGATGAAGCCTTTCTTTTCCTGCTCTTTATTAGCCACTGAGGCGGTAGGGGTGGCCTTCCTACCAAAATTTGTTCCCTTGGTTCTTCCCCGGTGTCCTGTAGCTGTTGCTCAGTGGCGTGGACCTTATCTATCCCTTTCCCTACACCTACTTCTTCTGTAGAAACATTTTCTTCATCAACCTCCATCTCCTCAGCCTTCTCCTCTGTATCTATTACTTTGTCTAGACTTTGGTAGGCTTCCTCGGGGATTTCTTCTTCATGCTACTCTTCCTGTTGCTCTTCTTCTACTACCGGGGCCTCTTCCTCTGTTGGTACATCTTTTGGCAGTAGGGGAGGTGTTGGGCTGAGATTTAAAGTTTGGGCCGCGGTAATCACCTGCCCAAAGGTTGCTCCCGAGAGTGGCCCTTGGAACATGGCAGCTAGGGTTACGATTATTCCCGAAGGTTCAGTTCCCCCAGAAGATGCCATTTATTCACCTTGCCTTTGTTGGTCCACTCTCAGACCCTGCATCGCTTGAGCCTCGAAGGCAATGTCTGGCTCTGACTCTCTTTCTTCTGCCTACTTTTTCTGCTCCTGCACAGGCTCTTGTTTAGGAGCTTCTTGTTCTGCCCCTGGAACTTTTGTCCCTGCTTGTCTATTGTCCCCCTGCAAGTTTCTAAACTTGTCGGCTACAAATACATCATCAAACTCCTCTTATGGAGGGGGACTATACGGGACTTCAGCAGGCTCTGCTTCCTTCTCCAGCTTCGGGGAACTGGAAGAGAGGATTTCTACTTGTTGGGCTTGGGATGTTCCCAACCCCGGCTTTTCCTTAGGATTTTTGTTAAGCCTCTTCTTTCTCTGAGTAACCAAAGGTGGCCCCACATCCCTTATTATTTTTGCTTCCATGGGATCCACCCCCGTTGCCTTTACCATTAAGGCTACCAGCGACGGGGAGGAAGAGGGACGAATTGGCTCGGCCATGAGTGGTGGAGTGGTCAACCGTGTTATTAATTTCTCCCTCATCTGCTGGGAGGCTTCCACTGATTGTTTTATCTATTCTTTGATGGGGACTTCTTGCATAGGAGGGGTTGTATCTATCTCTTTACCTTTATCATCTCTCTGTGAAGAAGTCTCGGCCCCCAGAGTCAATTTTGGTGCTAGCTGGGCTGCTTGGCGGGTACTTCTGAGGCACACCTTCTTGAAATAGGCGTGACTTCGCTCGACCACCTCTCAAGTGAAGTCCTCAATTGTGGGCCCTTCCTGGGCATCCTAGTTTACTGGTGGAAGAGTCCTTATGTCGATCCCCTTTGCCTTGTACTGGGGATTGGTAGTGGGGGCGACATCTGAGAAGTCCATCGGGAACCTCCGGAGCTTCAACTTTTGTATCATGCTGGCCATCATTCTGATATAGTTCCTACTCCGCACCTCCATGTCATCTTGGCAATCTGTCTAGAAGTCCTCCATATGGATGTGATGGGGCTTCAAAGCCCGGGGTAGTGCCGTTGCAATCTTTCCGTGCGGATCAAAATTTTTCTGCGCTAAGTAAAATTCCCCCAAGTTGTAACTTTTCAATTCATTGTCCGCCTCCTTTGCAGTAGCCAAGCTACATGTGTAGTTCCCACAGGTGATTGGGAATGGAATGTTGGGTATCTTTTTCAAGGAAAAGAGGGCATGCACCTCCATTATTTGCCTGGAGTATTCCAAGAGCACGATCTTGTCCCCATAGTGTTTGGGCAACAAGTTGGGTTTTTCAGAGAAGCCGGTGACCATAATGTAGGTGTGTTGTTGGAACTAGATATAGTAATGTCCATAACTATGGACCAAATTCATCTCCTCTAAGGATAGGTAGTATCCCGCGTCCCGGGTGGGTGTGAGCAGATAATAATAAATGAATGTGTCATTTATCTGGCAAAAACTGGGGAAGCTAACCTCCCATTAAACTTATGGAAAATGGTCCCATGGTGCCTTTTGTCCTAGGCCAATCTCGAGCACACCGTCTATAAGTAGGCTATGGGCATGGGGCCTCTGCTGTGCTAGGGCCCAGAAAATATAGGAAGACATGTAGAATTTCTTCTTCCTATTTAGTTGCAAGAACTGAGAGTCGACATGGTTGGAAATTATTGTTGCCTAGTCAAAGTATCCTCCCTTGGTGGAGATGCCGAGGAGGAAGTAATACATGTATTTAGCAAACTCTTGCGTGGAGGGCTTCCCAAAGACCCGGGCCAATGCTATCATCCCCATCTGAATGCTCTCTTTGAACTTAGAGTGGGGAATTTCTATCTTCATCCTTTTGGGGTCCCTCTTTGGAACCTTGAGCCAATGGGTATTCATATATACCCGGGCAGCATCCTCCAGCTATGTGAATTGGGCCAAGGCATCAGTCCTTGTAACCACTAAGGCCTTAGCAAATTGTGAGATTCCCAGACTTGCCTGGAATGTGACTAGGTCAAGGGATACCAGAGGAGTAGGGTATCTAGTTGGTTCTGTGGCCGTGAGCATAACAGCCCAAACAGAAGAGTTGTAGTTGGTGGCCAACATCAATATAAGCTCTAGAGATTGCATGGAGCACAAGAAACAAACCGCCTTGAGGATTCCAGAGCCCCTGACATTGATTGCTAGCTGATCTCTAGCCTCTCGCTAGATGTACATTATTTTTATCAAGGCCTGCGTTTCTAGCCATGTCCTGACGTTGGTGTCGGTGATAAGTTTGATTTAGACTCAATCTTTGAGCCCATAATGACATTGTCTTGCATGAATTTCATATTCAGGGGCATCTTCTCCAGGGCCTTCTCCATTTTGGACTTTACTGCCACCCTGGTGGCTGCCGTGGAAGGTAGCTCTGGACTTATGGGTGGAGAGGATGTGGATGCTTCAGACATGATTGGGAAATGAACTCTGGAAACCTGCAAGGCAAAGTGACCATCAGAACATATTAATCAAAATAAGTATTCCGGGGTCTAGAGATCTTACCACCATGATGCTTGCTTTTCCTGAAAAGTTAGTTTCATTCAGAGATAATCAAAAAGAAAACGCATCACATAAACTTAAGATTTTATTAAACATTCGGGTCTGGGGATCTTATCACACTTGGTAAAGACACGGGATGGATGATGGTAGGAGACCTGGAGCCCGAAGAAGTAACCATTGGTGAGGACATGTAAAAAGGTAAGTCATTAAGCCCACGTGGGCGCCACGTGCGTAGGTATTAAATGGAAGTTATGGCGATGACGGCGGAGCCAACTGTCTGAACGCGTGAAAAGTGAAGGCCACTTGGCTGGAATTGATTATGCGCATGGGACATAAATGAGGGTCTGACTGGTTTCATGGAAGAGAGAGAAAACTTCCTGTTTGAAACCGACCGAGAGCTAAGTTTCAAACAGGTGGTTTTCTGCCCTGAAACGAGTTCATGGGCGGAAAACCAGCAACACAGGCGACTCGACCACCTTGTCAGTGTATGTGATAGAAACCTACCTGCAAGAGACAACACTAGAATATGCAAACATTAGGATTAGTGATCAAAATAGCAAGATTCAACAAGGGTTAGCATATTCAAATGAAATCCCAAAACAAAGGTTTAAACCACAACCTCCGATGAGCTTGAACAAGGGCACCCAATGCCTTGTTGATGTGCTCTTAGAGATGGATGTGGGTGTGCTCTCCCAACA
>MU227772.1:770855-786853 GCA_018584345.1 Thuja plicata
GATTAGCATGGGTGAATGGGTTGAGAAGGGTTAGAACCCAAGGTAGAAGTGGTTGAGATAGGTTAGGTTGGGGTTTGAGAGAATATTAATAAATGAAATAAACTTATTTAATTCATTTAGAAATATAAGAAATAATTATTTAAATAATAAAATTGCTTTTTAATAATTAGAGGACTATAGCCATTTTAATTAAATTAAATAGGCTAGGGGAATGGGCTAATTGCAAGTGAATATTTGATTTTGGGATTTATTTAATTCCTTTATAATTAAATACAATAGCCATATTTGATTTTGGTTTGATTTAATTGGTTGAAATTGATTTGAATTACATGGCTATAATAGTTAATATAAATCAGTGATAAAAATCACCTAGGACACTAAATTGATTTAAAGAATTATGCCAAGCAGTAACAGGGTCATTTGGACATAATCGAGGGTATGATCACACTTAGGGCAAATATGGTCCATAGTTGGAACAAACCAAATTCAAGTGGTTACATTTGGCCCACTTTGAATTGATGTGCGAGCAGTGCATTGATTCAAAGAAAGTTTTTGATTCTGACTTCAGAAAGATTGAGAATTCCATTCTTGGTTGTCGAATGAAATGCTGATGAGATCAGTCTTGCACTTGATTGAACCAAACTAATAGAATTGATTTTGAACTTGGTTGTCATCCAAAGATCAACAAAGATTTTAAACATACTAATTTTGAACTTGGTTGTCGCCCAAAAATTGATAATACTGATTCTGAACTTGGTTGTCATCCAAAAGCTAGTATGAAGCTGTCAGGAGATTTAAAAATCTTCTAAAATGAGGAAACATAAGATATCCAGCTCAAGAGAACCAAAGCTTTCTATCCAGCAGATCATACTTAGTCAAGAAACTATTTATGCCCTTAGTTTGTTTGATAATGAAGTCACTGTTAATGCAGTTTCAAGAAAAAATTTAATTGATGATAGTGTGATCATGCCCCCTCGGAAACAAAATCAAAGGAAAGAAATAAAATCCCTCATTTGTAGAGAACAAAACACTTGCAGGAAGCGATAAGATCAGAATGAGTGAAGTAGAAGACGGTGTGTTTAAAAATAAACACATGATTATCAAGTTAATTATGTGAAAATATGAGTAATAATGATGTTTAGATCAAGATGTATGATGAAATGTGCAGTATTGTACCAATGTGGGAAAAAATGAAGCAAATCCCCAATTTTTGAAACTGTCACAAAAGGACACTGTGCTACTGAAAATGTCATAGGCACCTTCGATTTGGTTCCCAATTGAGGAAAAAGAGAACACAAATGATTTTGTAGTTATCCGGGAGGAGTTTTAGAAACCCTAAATGTCCCAAAAGACCCATATAAGCCTCCAAATGGACCATTTCACTATTCATTTTGACATTCAGCTATAGAAAATTAGAGAGCTCTGTAGAGAAAATGGTGGTCTCCGTGAGGAAACATCGATTCGAGATGAGCCGTTGACACCAACGACCAGCCGATTACCCACCGCCGGTAAGTGCACGATAAACTACCCTGTGAATTTTGTATTTTATGCATTTTTGTGCATTTTAGAGCCCATAGAAGGTAGGATTGTATCTGGGATTCCAGATCGCATCCTGTGAAATGCGCATCGCATCCGGTTTTTCTTGGATCATATCTAGTTTTGTAGATTTAGTCTTGTTTGTAGCTAGAAACCATCAGGAAATCGCATCCCAGATTTCAAAGATTGCACCCCGCATTTAGGATCGCATCCTATTTTTCTAGGATTGCATCTTGTATGCACAATCGCATCCTATATTTCTAGGATCGCATCTGGTAAAAGACTTAGGTTTTTAAATTGTGTAGAGGAGATCACCGTCGAGGATGAAGTAGTAATCCCCATTTGAAGGGGAGACACCAGAGAAAGAAGCTCCCACAAAGTGGGAAGCTTGAGAATAAAGAGAGATGGAACAAGAATAGATAAACGTTTCTGATGCACCAAAGATACAGGTTCCAGAGACCAACACCACGGAGGAAAGGCAAGTGCAAAATGAGCAACCGACATTAGGTGAGAGAACCGAACCTATGAGAGTAACTGTAATCTCAGCGGCCATACTCGAGACACCTCCTCCTACCCAAAATAAGGTAACATTTGGTGAGGTGATCACAATAGCCCAAACACTGAACCTTGGACTGATACCTCCACCACCTCCAGAAAATACTCCAATAGAGGAAGATATTCTAGCAGAGAATGTTGAAGATCAAGAAGAGTAGCAATAAAAACAAGGTGAGGGGCAAAACCTTGGAAATACAGATGTTGAATCTGATGTTGCTAAGGACATGGACATCGAGGCAGAAGATATTAATACCATTAAAGTGGATAATGTAGGTGGTCCAGGGGTTGCAGGAAAAGATTCTGAAGAGACTCAGAACACCGATGATGCACAACAGAACCCAAGAGGGGATTCATAGGATCAGACTTTGGCAACAAGGCCACCCGCACCACCATAATGGTTGGAGGATTCTAAAGAGAGGAAGGCCCTTATAGAAAAAAAGGTCCATGTCTCCCTAGCTGAGATGATGGCATAGGCACAAGGGGCCCCAAAACAAAAGAAGGCCTAGACCCTCCATTCCACTAAGACCGGTCTGGGCAGAGAAATAGTTGCAGTGATTGCAACACCTCCCCTAGAGATAGACACAACAACAACCAAAGCTGAAGACTACACAATCATAGAAGTACCTCAAGGGGAAAGAGACAAAGAAGCTAGTTAGGTGATAGAGGTCCGTTATAACAAGTAAGCCCATAAGATCCAGGAAGAAAGGGAAAAGAACACAAATCTTGTCAAGATTTTGACATAGCTGGCGAAGCCCATCACTACTATTCCTCCAAAAGATTCCACATCCAAAGCATCACTCCTAAAGGGTGACATAGATGTGCTAAGGAGTATGAAAAAGAAAGTGTAGGCAACTAATGACTGGGTGGCTGAACAGGTGGGAAACGTCTGACGTTTCCTAGTGGCTACACTCCTAGACCTATATGTAGCCTAAAATGTTCTACACTAGGCCAAAAATACCATTACCATCTGGGAAGGAGAGACCAAGCAATATAAGGCCTAGATGAGTGAGTTGGGAGAACTCTTAAGTCTCAAAGAAGAAATTGTTACCAAGGCTGGAATTTTGGGAGAGGAATCCTTTGAGTTTGTCTAGACCCAGTACTCTAGACTTGATCTCACATTAGAGATAAGCAAGAAACTGGTAGGGGCCCTGTGGGACAAAGTTCTAGAGGTGAAATATTCTTTAAATTTGTACAAGGAATTCATTACAAGGGTTTCAGAAGTCGATCCCTTTAGTACCAAAATATGTACTCTAGAGGAGTACATCATAGGAAAATTTGATGAGTTGATGGAAGTTTGATATCAATCCCCAGAGAGAATGGATGGAGCAAAGATGTCTGGCATATCTCGCATGGTGCTCCGGGCCCATGATGCCATGAAGATGGCTGCAGAATTCAAACTGAATACTTTGGATTTGGGCAAATAGGTGGAGATGGCCAGGTACCATTGGGCTAGCCTCAAGGATATTGATGAAGAGGGCATTGCCCAACTCCTTGAAATATTCAAGAATAGTAAGGAGCAATAAGGCTCTCCAAATCCTAGAGATTTTCACCAGCAGGGTGCATTCTTTTACATTCATTATTTTTTTGGAGCGTAAGCTCCCAGATACCAGAGTCCCAGATCGAGCAGTTTTGTATTCTTTTGATGACCTGTTCTGGGCTCCCTAGAGCCGACCAATCATTAACAGGTAGTTAATAAGTGGATGTCAAAAAGTATGAGACTCCAGCAAGGCACATGGACTTGAAGGATGGTTCTGATAGGTGGTCTTCCCAAGGTGCCGCTCCAGCATTAACTACCTAGTGCATCGAAGATAGTGAGCCAAATATTTCATTGATGAGGCATGTATCCTTGAACACCAGAAGATGAGATTTCTTCTCTTCTTCCTCTGGATCTCTTCTCAAGGCCGATTCTTCTGTTCTCTTTTCTTGTCTTTTTTTGCTGATCTGTCATAACCTCTGCTCTTTTTGAGGTTGTTGTAATGTGGTGCAGGTAGTACCAGCCATCGGATATTGTATTTTATGGTTGAGTGTGCAGTTAGATTAGGTTAGTTTTAGGGAAAAATTTGTGTATAAATAATAAGTTTGACCTCATTTCAAGGGTCGATGGAATTGATGATTTTGCAATCCATAGTAATAGCATTTCAGCATTTTCATTTCTTGTAGTTGTAGAGCTCAATGCCCAGTAGTTCTTGGTAGTTAAATGCTCTCTTGGAGTTGTTGATGTACACGCTAGTGATGCTGGAAAACTATTAATGAAGAAGGAAGTATTCTTGCAATGATGTTGTTGGTGTCTTGATCTCTGAGTTAACTCTCTTTTGTGCCATATGTTTTTGATGTCCTTTGCTCTAATGTTTAAGTAGATTAACAACCTCTTTCCCCTTGCTATTGAACATATATGAATCGCTGGTTCTGTATATGTTTAGTATTTAGTGTAGATCATTAGAGCGAGGTTGATGTTTTAAATTTATTTGAATAACTATAAGTAGAATGGATACACTCTAACCCTGGCATATCTGTTGAAGTTTGTTTGATAATCCAAATTCTTGTAGGAAACCTTGACCTAATGAAATTCCCAGAGAAGAAGAGCCAAGAAAACTAGCTATCCCACCAAATAAAATAATCACACTCCCAACTTAGCTCCCGCACTGTTGAGACCAACTCTCAGGTGCTTGAAGGCCCAAAGAATTTATTCCCCAGACAACCTTTATAGGCAAAGTTGGCCGGTACCCTGGTACTCGGTGACAACTTACCTCTTTTGGAGGACCGGTTACAAAGTCCTGTCAATAGAAACTAGCGCTAGAAGGAGGGCATGAGATCATCCCCTTCATAAGATTTCAACTTTACATCGCCTGAGGGTTCTCCAAGCCATATTTTTAGGAAGAAGACCTTTGGTGGGATTGGATCATTTTCATGTGCATGACTCAAAAGAGTCCTTAGATTAGCCACCAATCCTGAAAGGTTTGTCAAACTTGATCCTCCTACTTGAAAGAAGCGGACCCCATAAACCAAGTAGCTTGCCAATATTGTTTAGGGATCTACTAAATCTCAGAATACACAAGCCCCTCAGATAACCTCGGGGACCAAAACTTCACCTAGTCAAAATCGAACACCCCTAATGGCTACATACTTTAGTAACATTGGGTCCCCAATGGGGCAGCTTCTTAGTGCTACCAATGATCTTCCTCTACACCTGGAGAAGATCAACCCATGATATGAGTATTTAGGCTCACAAACTATAGAAGAGAATCTGCAGGTATAAAAATATGCCATGAACTGATGCCAGATCCAACATCAAGATGTTGTGTCCCAGATGTTCCCTCTATCCTTGGGACAAAATGAGTTAAATTGGTACCTCAACTTACCGGTCAACTCCATCAAAAGTTGGCAGGATATGGAAGATTCCTTCCTGGCAACCTTTCAAGTACAAATGGACCTAGCATGGTCCCACAACTAGTTTATCTCCATCACGAAGGAACCAAATGAGCCCCTTGCAACATTTAACCATCAGTTCCAATGCACCTTGAAGCGATCCATGGGCCCCTTCATCCCATCTACGGATGTAAACATCCAAACATACCTGAACACTATGGACCCTTTTGTTGCCACTCTCCAATGGAGAACCACCACCCCCAATGACTGGGACACTCTGGCAAAGGTTTACAACCTAGCCTTGGAGTCTCTCACAGTCTGGACAAAGCTCTTAGTGGGATTAGGAAGAGTACACCATTCAACATGATCCCTGACAGAACTTATTACGCTAGGGGATACAACCCCAATCATGCAATATGTGCCCCCGTAATGGCCATGAATCCCCCACCACCGCCGATAGACTAGAAGGCCTGGTACATATACCCATCAAAAGAACAAACAATATCGGGTCTAGAATTTGTTCCCTGGAACCAGCTGTAGCAAATGCAATGACCATCAAAACAACCCTCTGGATTACCCTTCTTCTAGTCAACCGCGGCTGGAGGATCACCGTCATTGACTCTGGGAGCTGCTGCTACTTTCCTTGGGAACCAACTACAACAACTGTTACACTATGACACAAACACCTAGCTGTCTACCAAGGTTGAATCCCTCTGATGATTGCTGTGCTCATTGACTGTGGACATGGGACAGCTGAAGGCAGGGTCTTTTGCACCCTAAAACCCCAATTCCTAGAGGTAGAATGTCTTCTCTAGCCAACAAAATACCAATGTCGGAGGAAGGAAATACAACAATGGGCCTTGGCCCAACCAACAAAAATGGAATAAAAATGTAAACACCAGAGGTCCTCCTCTGAACCAAAACACCACTCAGGGTAGTGTTGGACCTACTCATTTCACGCCGAGCATGGAAATCTAGCCCATGACTAACTGGTGTAGATTGCATGACACTGGATCTCATTTCGAGGTGAACTATGCCACACTAGAGAAGGTCATCATGATCTCCCAGTTGGATAGATAGCAACCTAGTGATCCTACTCCCCTAGAAATATCAGTGCAAGAGCCCACTCATGGTGCCTTCACCTATGAGACCGCCTTCTTTGGGAAATACAAGGAAGATGAAGAAGAACCTGAATTACTTGGGTTCTTTGATGAATATATCCTAGCCTTTGAGGCCAATGCCTTCACAAATTATCAGACTCCCTACAACACTCAGAGTTAGGCTGGTAAAGGACCAGTTTACATGCCTACCCTTCCCAAAGATACCCCTCCTTGGGACAATACAATTGATCACTCCTTCCCATCGAAAGGGCCTGGCTCTAACCAAGCTAAGTATCCGGCTGAGGGAAGCCAAAAATTCCCCAGGGGAAGGTTTGACATCCCAAATGAATTAGAAAGAACCACCACCTCCATGACCTTGATGGAGGTTTTTCTGAACTATCCCGAGTAGAGGAAGTCTCTTCTAAATCTCTTGGGAAATCTGAAAGCTATCAGTTGCCCACCAAAGATTGTCACTTTTGATGATGCCAATTTGGCTGTATTTTGGGAAAACACTGAGGATCCTCCCTTCTTACTAGGCTTAAACATACAAGGGAAGAACCTACACAATTGCTTGGTAGATTCTGGTGCTTTAGGAAACGTCACGCCTTTATCCATATGCCAGAAGCTTGGACTCCATTTTACTCCATCCAAAGGTACAACAGTCTAGCTGGACAAAACTACTGTTAAAATGGTAGGTGAGCTAAAGAACATCTAGATTTAGCTCATCCAAGGCCCCCAGATATCAAGCATAATTGAAATCTAAGTGGTGGACATCCCAGAGACTTATGGGATGTTATTGAGTCAAAATTGGTCTAAGGCCCTTAATGGGTATTTCTCCACTAACTTCTCCCACTTGTGGCTCCTCTGGGAGGGGCAGTCTAACCAGATCTCGGTAGAAAGTGAACCTAGGATGAAACAGGCCCTCACCGAAGTTGGGTTGGTGAACAAAGTCCTCTTCTCTGAGAGTTCCCCCAGGGTGTACCGACCCCTAGAGATCTTGACATTTGATTTCACCCTCAGGGAGGATCCCATAGTTTCTCAGAGAATTCAGGACCTGGATGAAAAACTAGAGGGTGAGGTTAACTCACAAGGTATCATAAAAAATCCCACTACACTCTTGTCTAACACTTGGTGCCGGGTGCATTATCAGAAACATTCCAAACTAGAGTGTGAACCTTGCATTGCCATTTCTACCCACCATATCAATGCCCTCTAGGAGAAGAAACATGAAGCAGATTTGCCTAGACCTGTCAATCATTCCAGTGACACACCTCAGGTGCCGCTTGTTCAGGAATCCCAACCATAGACTCCTTAGGAGGAGAACCTCACCCATGTTCCATGAGAACCGAAGGAAACTCCTCCCAACCTTCCCAAAAATAATCTAAAGGCCACTTCACCTTCCTAGCCCCAGACAATGAACAATGACTTGTGGACCCTAAAGTTTGATGGGTCCCGGTCTAAACAAGGCTGCGGGGCTAGAGTGGAATTGATCAACCCACAGAGGAAATATTTCCTTGCATCTTACAGGCTTTAGTTTAACTACACAAAAAATGTTACAGAGTATGAGCCCTTGGTCCTTAGACTCCTGTTCGCACTAAGAAAGGGAATCACCCACCTCCAGGCATTGAGTGATTCAGAGTTGATCGTTAAGCAGGTCCAAAGCCAATACACTTGTCATAACAAAAGGCTAGCTGCATATCGTAACCGGGCATGGAGACTCATTTAATATTTTGATGCCTTTGGCATTGAACTCATTCCCCAGAAAATAAATTATGTTCCAGATGCCCTTGCCGTGTCTGCCAACACCCTTGAGCCAGTGGCTGGCTCCTGGCTCTGAAAGTTCTTCGTTGAGATGGTCCCCACCCCATCCATTCCAGACAATGTCACCCACTTTCAGGTCTTTAAGGATGATCAACATATCCTGGCCTTCATGGCCAATATTGACATCTTTGAAGACTAGATAGTGGAGGAAAGAGACCACAAAGATACCGAGCACGGTGAAGAAGATGAAGGGATCATAGAATTACCAGCCAACACCATTCCTAAGGGGATGGTAGGACTAGAATGTATCTTTGAATTGAAACCCTAGGCCCAAGAAAAGATATCATCCTCCTATGAGGGAGGAAAATTTGAAAAAGTTAACATCGGCTAGGCTGGTGAAGAAAAATTGGTACATATTGGAACCTCTGGCTCCCCAGAGGAGAAGGAGAAGATTCTCGCAGTATCCAAGAATACATTGACATAATTACATGGGGGTATGAGGATCTAAAAACCTATGACACATCCATCATGACCCATACCATCCCACTAAAGCTAGATACTAAGCCTTTTTGGCAAAAGAAAAGATCGGTGAACCCACTGATCAAGCCTCTAATTCATCAAGAGATTTAGAAACTACTGTCAGCCCAAATTATCTTTCTGATCCGGCACAAAACATGGGTTGCCAACCTCATCCCTGTGAGAAAGAAAAGTGGCAAAATCCACCTTTGCGTAGATTTTTTCAATTTGAACAAGGCATCCAAGAAGGACAATCACCCTCTCTCCTTGTTGGATGAGGTGTTACAAATCATGAATTGATCCCAAATGATGTCTTTCCTGGATGTGTACTCCGGGTATAACTAGGTCATGGTTAAGTACAAAGATAGAGACAAAATGACATTCACCACTAAGTGGGGAACATTTTCCTACCAAAGGATTCCCTTTGGCCTGATCAACGCCGGGGCCATACTTCAAAAGGCTATGGACATTACGTTCAAAGGCCTAGTAAACTGGTGTATAATCATCTACATGGATGATTTGACCATCTTTTCCCAGGACAGGCATGATCACTTCGTCCACCTCACCAAAATTTGTGAGAGATGTCACTGGTATAAAATATCCCTCAACCCTAAAAAATACATATTCGGGGTCACTAAAGGGAAGTTTCTTAGCCATATCACCTCTGAGAAGGGTATATCCATTGACCCCAAGAGATTTGAAGCATTGCTGAATCTACAAATACCCGACAACAAGAAAGAAATGAGATCTTTCTTAGGAAAGATAAACTTTGTCCGAAGGTTCATTATTGGATTCACCAAGATAGTAAAGCCACTCAATGACATGATGAAGAAAGACACAAAGATTGAGTGGAGTTTGGAAGCAAAGCGGGCATTTTCCCAGATTAAGCAAACGATTGTGGAGGCACTAGTCTTGGCTAGTCCGGCCTATTCCCTCCCATTTCACATATATTCCTTTGCTTCGCCGTATTCTGCCATGAAAGTTTTGACCTAAAAAGTTGAAGGGGAAGAACAACCAATAGATTTTATGAGACCCCCCTCTAAGAACGCTGAGGTTCAGTATTCATATTTGGAAAAGTAGGCCTTTTCTGTCATTCACACCATGAAGAAATTTTGACATTACATTCTCTAGAGAAAAGTGTATGCTATCATCCCGGACCAGGCTGTTAAGTCTCTGCTCCTGCACAATGAATTGGGTTAATGATGGGGGAAATGGATGGCCATCCTCCAAGAGTATGATTTGGAAATGCAACCCATGAAGATAGTCCAAGGTCAGGGACTGTGTAGAGCGATGGCAGAAGGAACTCCCAATATTGAATGCCAAACTTATACAGTGGAGTCCATCACTCAAGATCTGTGGTATACCAATCTGGTATACTTATTGTTGAACAACAGATGCATGTAGGGGCTTTCCCCAAACAAACATCATGCCCTGCGGCTGAGAAGCGCACACTTCATAATAAAAAATGGAACGTTTTTTCATAAGAACTATGAGGGAGTGTACCTCCGGTGCATTGATAGGAATCAAGATGCAAAAATGATTGAAGAATTCCATGGGCATTTTGGAATTGGGCATGAATCAATAGATGCCACTACCCATTAGATCCTCCAAGCTGGATACTATTGGTCTTGCATCTTTAAGGATGTCTATACTCACATTAGGAGATGCCACACTTGCCAAACAATGGCGCATCATGAGTGAAACCCGACTATGCCTTTGTAGCTAGTCTTTGAAGCTAGACCCTTTGCCCAATGGGAATTTGACTTTATCAGGAAAATCAACCCCAACTCATTTGCCAACCACTGGTACATTTTGACTGCTACTGATTATTGCACCCGATGGTCTGAAGTGATTCCTTACAAAAATAACATGGCACATGTAGTTATTAAATTCCTGGAAGAAAACATAGTCACCTAATTTGGAATGCCATTTGTGATAGTGTGTGACAATGGTCTAGCATTTTCTTTGGTGCAATTACTTGAATGGACCTATGAAAGAAGGATCACCTTAAAATTCTCCAGCAACTACTACCCCTAGGGTAATGGTGTGGCTGAATCTACCAACAAAAATCTACTTGAGGTAATCAAACATCTGGTTGAACAAAACCCCTAGAACTGGCACCAAAATATTAGGTTTGTCCTCTGGGCAAGTCATATTAGAATAAAGGCATCCCTAGGGACTTCCTCATTTCACCTGGTTTATGGCTAGAATCTAGTATTCCCCATTAACTTATAGATCCCAGTATTACAGTTTATGCAGGAGTCAGCAACCGGGACAACATTGTGGAGGTTTGGCTCCTGAACCTAGTGTGAATGGAGGAAAAAAGAGACGTAGCCCTTGAACATTTCACACATCATCAAGTAGTAGTAAAATGATGGTTTGACCAAAGAGCCCAGTATAAGGCCTTTCAGATTTTGGACTTGGTCCTCTTGTGGGACAAAGCCTGGGAAAACAAGGGGAAGCACACTAAGTTTTAGGGGCTCTGGCTTGGACCATATTTTATATCAGAGATTTTTGGGGAAAATACTTATTTCCTCAACACCATGAATAGAGAAGTCATCTCATTGCATGTCAATGGGCAGTTTCTCAAGAACTATTTTGAATGAGGTAGGTGATAAGTTTCTCTGATGTTGTATCATATGTAAAGTTCTTGCTTTTAAATATCGCCCCTCGGGTGCTCTTTTCGAGTGCCTTATCCTTGTAAATAGTTTTTTCGGTTGTCCTACGGGATCACCTTTCCTTTTTGTGTTTTCCTTTGTTTTTGGATTTCTGTTGTTTTTCATTTGTTTTTCTGGGTTCCCAGTGTGTTGCCTTCTTCTTGTAGATAGGTATGCTTTGCATAACATCTAGTCTTTGAAATGGTACCTTGTGCATTATGGTGAATTTAGAATCTATTGTTAGCATGGTGGAATTAGTCTACACTCTGGAGTTATTTTGTAAGTATGGTAAAAGGTTATGAGTAATCTTTGTCAGATTCACATCTTGACAGTACACACATTGGTTAATAGAAAATCTAAGAAGCAAGTAATTAGACACCTTGAGGGAAGATTGATTGCACTGGTTGTTGACCAAGTCTAAAAATCATTAAAGTATCCCAAGTCTGAAACATTCTCTCCTATTTGACAATTTAAAAGTGGGTGGCAAGGTGAAAGAAGTACCATTGTTAAAATTATCTAAGCTTAAGGTTCACAGTGAAAGAAGTACCACCTTCCCATCTAGAAAAGAAAGAAAAGAAAAGAACCGAAGAATAGAGAATTCTGGCATTCAGGGGAAACATGCAAGATATGATGACCTTAGTTTGATATACTCAGTGCCTCCTCTCCGCTTCTCTTGGAATTCATCGGCTTATTTTTATTTCAAAGCACACACTTCACAACTGATGAAAGACCAAAAGATTGAATCATTGATGAGTCCAACTTTGACACCTCGCACTTTGCATGCAGAATGCTCCAAGTAAAGATTAGTTCCAGTTTTGCTAACCAAAGATTCTGAAATTCTTGAATGCATTAAGGCCTTCATCCCAGATAGTCACCATTTGTTATGCCCTGAATACCCGTCTCTACATTTTGTAGGCAAAATGTTGGGTCCCCCTTTTCACTTTTTCATTTTCCTTGGTTTCTTTTGTTTCATTTGTTTACTCTGGGCTTTGCTTCCACGAGGTTTGTTTTATTTTTGCTTCTTGTCTTCTTTTGTCTTTGGGACCCGGTCCTAGAGTTTTTTTTGTCCTTTGAGTAAGCCAGATCTTAGACTATGGGATTCTTTGCCATCATGTCTTCTTTTGTGAGAAGGTATGGCTGCATGGAAGCCCCAGGCCCAGAGTCCAGAGGTTTGCCTGTTCTGGAGTTTGTGAAAGGAATGCATTATGTTTTACCCTACGGGTATAAATAGGTTTTACCAGTCACTTTCACACTTACCCTGATCAAAACACTTAGAGTGATTACCAGAGTGATTAAGTGCAAATTACTTTTGGTGATTAACAATGTTCAAATTGCAGTAAATAGTGGTGCTTTCACAGTCATTCCAAGGTGAACCAATTGCAAAGTGCCTCCCATGCTCACCCTTTCACATTCTCAGTGTCTCCAGGTAGGTCCTTCGGCTCTCTTCCTTCTATTTTTTTGGTTTTTTGGTTTTTCTTGCTTTCTGTCTTGCTTGTTTTTGTTTTTCATCTCTAGTTTTTTTTCTTCTATCATCTTCCATTGGTGGGATGGCTTTGCTAGAGGGTTGTCCACCCTCTGTGTAGCTATAATTTATTATAGTCTCTGTGTATACCTTGTAAGTTTTGTAATCTTCCTATTTATAGCTGTATATATATTCATCTTTTTGGTCATCCTATGAGTTGTGCTTCGGACCTCGTAGCGCTTTGGCCCTATGTATATCTAATGTATATCTCATGTATATCCCTCTTGGTCTGCGTGGAGCTCACCATGCCCTTTCATGTTTTTCCCAATTTTTTGAGCTCTCCCTCTCGGTCAAATACTGCTTGGTTTGAACTTAGCACCTTATTGGTTGGAGCCATGGTAGTTTTCTCTCTCCTCCATCAAGTCATTCTTAATGGCAGATTAAGTTTCCCACATGCGAGCATTCAAAACTGGCCCAAGTGGCATTCATTTCCCTACATTTTTAGATAGTTTTTGGTGTTAATTACATTACTCCCATTCACTACGTGGCCACGTGACATTCCCACATCAGCCTAGTATGACTAATTTCTGGTCATGTCATGCAACAATTTGTTTTCCAGATTCTGGGTCCCAGGTCTTCCTTCAGTCCTTATTTCATTTTCATGACATGTGCTGGAATCCTCAGAGGCCTAGGTAGAGGTCAAATTTCTAAGTCATTCTTATTATATGTATATCTTTTTCATGGTTCGACGTGAACTAACATCCTTTTATGAATAGATACACAATGGTGGTGAAAGTCCCTAACATCCAGAATAATGTTTTGTTTTGTATACATACTAACGGTCATCCTATTTTGTAGGTTTCCAAAGTTAAACTCACTAATCATGTCAGAGGCATCTGCATCATCTCCACCTGGGAGTCCAGAAATCCCAACTACCACTGCCACCAGGGAAGCTACCAGGATGAAGGCCGAGAAGGCCTTGGAAAATCTCCCATTAAAAATGAAATATCTGAAGGGGGACACTATTCTAGGATCAAAAGTCAATTCCAAGTTGTACCTAATCACTGACACAAGTGTCAAGATGTGGGCCAAAATGCAGGCCTTAGTAAAGATGATGTTCATTCAATGCATAGCTGGAGATCCATTGGCCCTCAATGTGGCCAGCTTCAAGATTCTTAAGGCTTCCCATTTCCCCTACTTTGTGCAAGCTCCAAAGCTTATTCTCACTTTGGAAAAACACTACAATACAACCGTTCGGGCTATCACGCTCACCGCCCCAGTTTCGAGAGGCTACCCAACGCATATGGTTTCTCTGGATGCTACAAATTTTGCTATAGGACTGGGGATCCCCCAATTTGATCATGCGACCATTCTTACCCAGGCTCTAGCCTTGGAGGAATTTTAGAAGCGAGAACTCATGGCCTGACAATATCTCAATAACAATTGGCTTAAGGTGCCAAGGTTGGATTTCAAAAAGATGAAATTAGAAATCCCCTGAGCATAATTTAAAGAGAGCATACATATGGGGATTATCGTGCTATGTAGGGTCTTTAGATAGCCCCATGCCCAAGAATTCTTGGCATGGATGTACTATTTCTTCTTTGGCATCGCCTCCAGCCTCTGGTAGGCAAAATTTTGATTGGGCCACTATCATTGCAAACCACGTGGACTCCCAACTGGTCAAGGTCACCTGGACCCCCAAATTCTACATGACTTCTTATGTTTTATGACAACTAGCACAACAACACCCTATGACCTGGGGATTACCTACAATAGTTGTGCTTAGAACTGGCGTAGGCCAGAATGCTCCATGAGATTATTTCTCATAGGTCCAATGGGAGGCTAGTGTCCTCAGCTTCTGTCGAGTGAATGATGCCTTCATCTACTACAACCTTCTTACTCCTACTCAGGACGTAGGTTACTTCCTCTCCAAAGTAGCAATGAACTTGGTCAACACTTATGGCCATTACTACATTCAATATCAACAACATACCTACATTCAGGTGATTGACTTCTTTGGGAAACCCTATTTACTACCCAAACATTATGGGGACAAAATAATTCTTTTAGAATATTGCAAACAAATTCTGCACCTACACACCCTCTTTATGTTGAAGAAGGTTACTAACATCTAGTTCCCAATCTCTTGTGGGAACTACTCTTGCAGCCTGGCAACAACCAAAGAAGCTGATAATGAGCTTAAAAGTTTAGGGCTAGCAGAGTTTTATTTGGAGTGGAAGAATTTTGATTTGCTGGAAAAAATAGCAATGACACTTCCCTGGGAAAACCCCACATGAGCTACACCTAGAAGATTTTTGGGAAGATTTCCAGGACAATTTTGAAGTCCAGAACTAGTATTTTATCTGGTTGACATAGGGGATGATGAAGTGGCTAAAGCTTCAAAAGTTCCCCAATGAATTTTCAGACACCGGGTCCACAGAAGACCCACAATACAAAGAAAAGGGAGTAGATAAAATGTCTCTCCCTCTAGTGGACTGGGACACATTAGAGGGACCAACAATTGAGGACATGAAAATTTGGCCCATTTGTGCCGGGTTCAACTTTTGGGGCCGAAACCTCCTCGTTGGGCGAGGATAGAGGAAAGAGGAAAATGGGGACCCTGTCTCAAGTCCCATCCACGGTTCACATAGCAAAACAAATGCAACAACGTTTGGCCGCAACCCAAAAAATGAAAGATACATTGATCACCTAGCTAGCTACCCCAACTACTATGGCCAGACCTGTCTGCCCTTCAAATTCTCCTTCACTTGTAGAATTAATGGTCTGAGTAAAAGGGACCAGAGCACAGGAAGTGTGGGCAGCTATGTTAGATGTAGGGCCCCCATTGGTAACAAGGAGGAAGAAGAAGAGAACAACTAGCCCTCAACTAAAGGTGGAACTAGAACTTGGGAAGCTTGTGTAATGTCCCCTTTTTTCGTGAGCAATGGAGTTCAAAGGAATTAGCCTATTCCTGATCCTTGTAGGCTAATGGGACTTGATAAGAGGACCGTGAGGCAGTTACCCAGTTGCTTGGTTGGCTCATTT
>MU227772.1:795466-809681 GCA_018584345.1 Thuja plicata
TGAATTGTAATCATTTGAAGTCTCCTTTCAACATTTATCAAGCATACAATTAGTCTGATAACTCAGACCAGCAAGTCAGAAGTTTGCATGTGAATTGTTTAACAAAATTCCTTGAGCTTTCAATCAGTATTTTGAGGTCAGACTTGAGTTGGGTCATTACAACTTGACATCTCCGAAATACAGAATGTCTCCTTGGACTCTCCAAAGCCAAACAATCAGCTCAAAGATCCCCCAGAGACCTCCCCTCTGCACAATGACTTTGATGACATATTTGGGACGGATGAAGTTGTCAAATTTCAAGGGGACATCGAGAGAGCGGTAGAGGCGATGGCCACCCAGGCTGAAGTAGTATTCCCCATTGAAGGGGAGACCACGGAGAAAGAAGCTTCCATAGAGCAGGAAGCCGGGGAAGAAAGAGAGAAGGAACAAGAGCAGATAAACATCTTCGATGCACCAGAGATACAGGTTCTAGAGACTAACACCATGGAGGAAAGGCAAGTGGAAAATGAGCAACTAACATTTTCTTGGAGAACCAAACCTACGGTAGTAACTGTAATCTCAGCCGCCATGCTCTAGATGCCTCCTCCTACCCCAAAGAAGGTAACATTTGGTGAGGTGATCACAGCGGCCCAAACGATGAACCTTGGTCTGATACCTCTATCACCTCTAGAAAATACTCTGATAGAGGAAGATATTCTGGCAGAGAATGCCGAAGAACAAGAAGAGAAGCAAAAACATTAAGATGAGGGGCAGAACGCCAGAAATATAGATGTTGAATTTGACGCTGCTAAGGATGTGGGCACCGAGGTAGAAGATATTAATGCCATTAAAGTGGATAATGTAGGTGGTCCAAGGGATGCAAGAAAAGATTCCAAAGAGACTTAGAATGCTAGGGATGCACAACAAAACCCCAGAAGGGATTCACAGGTTCAGACTTTGGTAGAAATGCCACCCCCACCACCACAATGGTTGGTGCATTCTAAAAAGAGGAAGGCCCCAATAGAAACAAAGGTCCATCTCTCCCTAGTTGAGATGATGACATAGGCACAAGGGGCCCTAAAACAAAAGAAGGCCCAGACCCTCCATTCCACTCAGACTGGTCCAAGTGGGGAAATAGTTGTAGTGATTGCAATGCCTCCCCTAGAGATAGACGTGGGAATAGTAGAGCCAAAGACTACATAATCATAGAAGTACCTCTAGGGAAAAGAGACAAACATGGTGAATTAGACCTGTTAAAAGAAGCCAGTCGGGTGATAGAGGCCTGTTATAACAAGCAAGACCAGAAGATCTAGGAAGAAAGGGAAAATAACAAAAATCTTGTCAGGCTTTTGACGGAGCTGGCGCAGCCCATCACTACTATTCCTCCAAAAGCTTCCACATTTGGAGCACTATTCCCATAGGGTGACATAGATGTGCTAAGGAGTATGAAAAATAAAGTGTAGGCAACTGATGATCAGGTTTCTAAATAGATGGGAAACGTTCGATGTTTCCTAGTGGCTACACTCCCAGACCTATACGCATCCCAAAATGTTCTACACTAGGCCAAAAATACCATTACCATATGGGAAGGAGAGATTGAGCAATATAAGGCCTAGATGAGTGAGTTGGGAGAGCTCTTAAGTTTCGAAGAAGAAAATGTTACCGAGACTAGAATTTTGGGAGAGGAGTCCTTCAACTTTATCTAGACCCAGCACTCCAGACTTGATCTCACATTGGAGATAAGAAAGCAACTGGTAGGGGCCCTACGGGACAAAGTTCTAGAGGTAGAATATTCTTTAAATATGTACAAGGCATTCATTACAAGGGTTTCAGAAGTCGATCCCTTTAGTACCAAAACATGTATTCCGAAGGAGTACATCATATGAAAATTTGATGAGCTGATGGAAGCTCGATATCAACCCCCAGAAGGAATGGACAAATCAAAGATGTCCCGCATAGATTTCATGGTGCTCCGGGCCCACAATGCCACAAAGATGGCCACATAATTCAAACTAAATACTCCAAATCTGGGCGAACATGTGGAGATGGCTTGGTACCATCGGGCTAGTCTCAAGAATATTGATGAAGAGGGCATTGCCCAGCTCCTGGAAACATTCAAGAATAGCAAGGAGCAATAAGGTTCTCTGGATCCCAAATATTTTCACAAGCAGGGTGTATTCTTTTACATTCATTATTTTTTTGGAGCGTAAGCTCCCTAATCCCGGAGTCCCAGATCCAGTAGTTTTGTATTCTTTTGATGACCCATGTCCAGGCTCCCTAGAGCCAATCGGTCATTATCAGGTAGTTAATAAGTGGATGTCAGAAAGTAGGTGACTCTAGAAAGGCACATCAACTCAAAGGATGGTTCTGACAGGTGGTCTTCCCAAGGCGTCGCTCTAGCATTAACTACCTAGTGCATCAAAGACAATGACCCACATATTGTATTGATGAGGCATGTAGCCTTGAATCCCAAAAGATTGGATTTCTTCTCTTCTTCCTCTGGTTCTCTTCTTGAGGCTGAATCTTCTATTCTCTTTTCTTGTCTTCTTCTGCTTATTTGTCATAACCTCTACTCTTTTCAAAGTTTTTGTAACATGGTGCAGGTAGTACCGACCACCAGATATTGTATTTTATGGTTGAGTGTGTAGTTAGATTAGGTTAGTTTTAGGGCAACCTTTGTGTATAAATAATAAGTCTGACCTCATTTCAAGGGTTGGTGAAATTGATTTTGTAGTCCATAGTAATAGCACTTTAGCATTTTCATTTCTTGTGGTTGCAAAGCTCAATGCTCAGTAGTTATTAGTAGTTCTTGGTAGATAGATGCTCTCTTGGAGTTGTTGATGTACATGCCAGTGCTGCTAGAAAATTGTTAATGAAGAAGGAAGGATTCTTGCAATGATGCTAATGGCATCTTGATCTCTGAGTTAACTCTCTTTTGTGCTGTATGTTTTTGATGTCCTTTTCTCTAATGTTTAATTGGATTAATGACCTCTTTCCCCTTGCTATTGAACATGTATGAATCACTGGTTATGTGTATGTTTAGTATTTAGTGTAGATTGTTAGAGCATGGTTGATGTTTTAAATGTATTTGCATAACTATAAGTAGAATGGATATGTTGGAAGTACAAGAATAGGAAAGAAAGATACTGAGAGGGGGGGTGAATCAGATCATAAAAACTTAACCACTTAAAATAGATTGATCCAATTTCATATATATGAAATTAAACTAACATCAAATAGCATCCATAACATCAAATATGTAATTCATAACACAGATTTTGATAACCCAGAAACCCAAATAGGTAAAACTGGGGTGGGGATGACACCCACAAAATCTTCACTACTGCAGCAATAAAGTGTGCCTGTTAGGGTTACAAAAGTTTGATTGCAATATGCAATCTACCTGGTTAAAGGTCTATTTTTTTAAGAACTCAAGATCATTACAATCTACCTTGTTAAAGGATTTCAACTTACAGTAAAGTAAGCACTCGGCTAAGAGATTTGAAACAATTTGCAAAAACCACTCTGTTAAGAGATTTAACCTAATACACTTGTTAGAATGTTCCAAGTAGGGATCCTTTGTTATGCACTCAAATGCTGATGATGGATCTTCTCTTTCCAATAACTTCTGTGATCTCTCAATCTGATAATTCTTTGCTCTGCTTATCACTGCTCTGCCATTCTGCTTGATCTAGGCTTCTTCTCACAATGACTTTTTGTTCATCTCTTATGAACACACAACCCTTCTCTATATATCTCTTGCTCTCATACACACTCTCTATCTTTTAGGGTTAGAAGCCATCTTATTATATCTTTTCAGATCTGGCAATGAGATCTAGATCAATGATCAAGATCTATTATTTATACCTCTAATGCATTCTGATTTCTTGATTGGCTCCATGTCATGCATAGTATAAAACAATTAAATGTGAAATTAACTTAGTAGACAAATATTAAATGCGTACAAATGTCAGCACAGATCTCATACAAGTCAGCCTCAACTGTTTACATCAAAGTTTGAATTAATTCTGACATGTATGCAAAAATTGTTCTGCTCAGCACAACACATCTCTAACGCTTGGCACTTAATATTCTACTTGGCTCAGCATGATGTAACTCGGAAACCTAAAACTTGCTTGACAATTTTGCTCGGCCTTGAATGTTTAGCTTGGCCACAGTGATAACCAACTAAAATTACCTACGTAAATGACTAAGTGTGGGTCACTAATCATCAAAAAAACTTAGGGATTAACAATCTCCCCCTTTGATATTAGTGGAAAAAAAAACACACTTATCATTACAATTCATTCCATCCAAAATATTTCCTAAGTACATACCGTACTCCCCCTAGGAATGTAGATCATACTACATACAAAACTTTATACAATATACATGCCTTTAAAAAAAATTTTTACACATGGATATCTATACTGATCTCCTTTATGTTGTATCCTTGTCAGTACTGTCAGTTTCCCCATTGTTTTTGTCACTGATAGCTGGTAGGGTCAAGTTATACTTGTCCAAAAACTATTTATGAAGTTGTAAGGTAGTCTCAAATGTAGAGTCCCAACTGTCCTTGACAAACTTCATAATATCTATTTTCACTTCTAGCTCGGCAGCTATACTGACTAAGATTTTTGCAGTCGAGAGATGAGAGTCTCTCTTAGTCAATTTGTTTATAGATAAAATTTCTTTCTGAATGACCTCTAGATGATGTATAATACTCATCTGAATAGTAATCAACTTGGTCCTAATCCAACCATCTTCAGCCATGAGCTTGACTATCCTCCTTTGTGCATAAGTCAGCTTATTAAAATGTAAGGAGCTAGTGCTAGCATCCATACTCAATGAACTTCTAGTTGAATTAAGGTCTAGTTGAAATTTCTCTAAATCCCGTAGATTATCCTTTGTGAAGAATTCAACATTAGATAACCTCTTATACAATGAATAGACATTTTTTGCAACCCCTTCTAAAATTTCTACCAGAGAAGAAAGTTCAACCTATTTTACTGCAATCTCTCCTGAGATTTTTGCAAGTACCTTGTTCTCAAATTTCCTCTCAGACCAATGCAATAGTTTCTCATTGGCTTCAATATTGTCATCATTTACATTTTGTACAATATGAACTAACTGTTCAAGAATAGGGGCTTGAGGATTTTCATCCTCCATGTCAAAAGCCTTTACAAATATGTCTTTTATGTCATGTAGCACTTGCTTTTGCTTTTGCACCCTTTTCAGTTCCTCCTGTCTTTTCTTCCTCTTAAGTAACTCCTGAAAGAGTCTCAATCTATTTATAAGACAAAACATTGGGATCCCATGGTGGAATCACAATAAATTCATCTAATGTGACATCTAGAATTGGAGACTTCTTCCTCATAACTTTCCTCCTCTTTAATTTAGGTGAACTATTGCTCGACTTAGTTTCTAAATACCTTTTCCAGAATCAGTAGTTGACACCATTGCATCCTTTAGTTCAGTCAAAATTGCCTGATAATTAGGCATACTTCCTATCTTAGTTCCAGTGGGAGTTGATGATGTAGAGTGTGGTAGATCAACCAACACTTGCATTGCCTCTTGTTCTTTAGGCTCACTATTAGTATCTCTTATCTCCTCACTACTATCTAGAATTGACTTGAAAACCTCTAACATAGGTGAATGTTGTACAATTACCTCTTGTTTAATTGTTTTCTCCTTTGCTTCTTCTTCTTGATCATCCTTATCCTTAGGTTCCTCTTGAGTTTTCTCTTCATCTTCCTCTATACCCTTTTCTTCTTCATCCTCGGTTGTCTTGATAGGTGAATCAATAGTTGAGTCCCTCGGCTCATCTTGACCCTCAAAATTTAGATTGCTAGAGTCATCAATTGTCACATCAATTGGACTGTCAATAGTTAGATCAATAGTGTTAACTATCTCTGATTGATCTTGTGCATCTGTCCTAGTCTTCTTAGGCTTAGTTTAAATATGAACTATTGAAATCTATGGTACAGGGGTGGATTCAATGTCTTTATCCCTTGGCTTAGATGTTCCTTCATCAGTTCTCTTTTCTTTTGAAACAATCAGTCCAAAAACTTCCTTCCAAATTCTAGTACTTTGCTGTACTATCTGTTCAATATCATTCTTCAAGATAGCATAACCTCTCTATTTAGGTAAAAATTTGTGCTTATACTCTTCAAAATTTTTTTCTCTCTATTTCTTGGTTAGCTTAGGAATGAATTTAGCTAATGTGCCTTCCCTAATTTGTCTCTCAGTTGTGAGTGCAAAATCCCACTTGCTAGATAGAAATTCATACAACTTACTCAGCACATTGTCTCCTATTGCTATAGGGGTTAATTTGAAATTACACATCATGTCTAGGAGAGCTTCCTGAACCTTTTGTTTGTATCCTACCTTCAATTTTTCATACCTTATAAACTTGAAACCAGATAACCCTGCAGAATTTCTCAAATTTTCACATACCTCATCAATGTCTGTAGGTTTCTTGAATGGTGTTGTTGGTATGTTGTTGGGTTCATCAGTTTTTGTCATGTCATCATCACTTTCTGGATCCAAATGTAGTTTTCTTCTTGGTCTCTTGACTTGTAGGCTCGACATAGCCTTAGTTGCAAGTTTTGTCTTTAATCTAGAACTACTTTCTCCAATCTTCTTCGCATACACTTTTGTTTGTTCTACTTGTGGTGTGGTAGTAGATGCCCTTGTCCTTGGACAATTTGTAATGGGAGGGGAACTATAGGTTTTTCTTTAGTCGGCTTTGTTACCTTTGATACTGCTATCCTCTTCCCTTTTGCCTTAGTAGTTACCTCTTCTTTAGGTTCACTAACTTCTACTTCTTGTTCCTCATATACATCTTCTCCTTGTACAGTAGATATGTCTAGAGGTGCATCCTCTAACTCCTCATCACTTGTCAAGACAACCATCTTTTTCAGATTATTCACAATCCTTTTCCTTTTTCTTTCCATATTTCCTGCCTTAAGATTCATCAAAATCTTTGCCTTTGCTTCATCATAGTTTCTGAATCTTTTAGCTTTAGTATCAATCTCCTTTGCTAGGATTGTTGTGATAGCTACTGATGCTTCATCAATATTAACTTCATAGGGAAATGGCTCCAGCCATGATACCCTAGGTGTCACAACCTGAATATAGGTGTAGTTTGTATCCACTAAGAAACATATCTCATCATAGTGCTTCTCCACAAGTGAATTTGGAATTCTGGTCCCCAACCTCATTCTCTTTTTGAATTCCAAAAAATAATTTCCCATAATACCATTGAAATTGCTGGCTAATTTCTGAATACATTCACTAATCTATAAAGTGATGGGTCTATCTTTCTTCTAGACAATATTTCCTAGTGTAGGAAATGACTTCTGTAAATATAAGAATATACATATTAACAAAGAGAAAAACTTACATGATGAGCTTTTGGATTTCCTGATTGATAGTAAGTTCTTGGCTAGTTGTGTCAACTGCAGCTCAACAAGGTCATAGGTGTGATTCTTTTTTACTATCTTCCATGCCTGGTCCATGGCTATACATGGAACACTATCCAGTCATCTCGACTGATAGAACTTGTTTACAAGCACTCTTACCCCAAAATCAAGTTCCAAGTCTGTAATTGTAGAGATAGTCATTCCCTTGTTGTTCCAAATAGCTCCAGTCTTAGCTGCTATCTCTTCTTTACTTTGGTCTCTCATAGTTCATTTACCGCTGATAACATGAAACCCAATAACTTGTTGGATAATATCTTTTGTGATCTTTACTGGACCATTGTCCAGCCACATATGCATGTTATGAACTCAGCTTAGGAAAACCTTTATCCATTCATCCTTGAATTCTCTCATAAAATATAGGGCACGAGTTAACCCTTTGTTGACTAAATGTTTGAATTCATCTTTCAGAATTCCATTCTCACACAACTTGTCATAGGAATTTCTCAATTTTCTGTTTCCCACTTTGCCAATTTTAACCATGTAACAAGATCTTACATCATGAATCATAAGTACCTTTGGCGGGATCGATGAGAGGGCTCCGTTCAAATCACTCAAAATTGTGCTTTCTGGAATGACACGAAAGTTTGGTGGTGTGCATGCATCAATCCTTACTAGCTTAATTTGATTTAGATCCTCCTCTATTCCCTTGACTGGTGCAAAAGAACTTGTAGTCATAATCTCCTAAAGTTAGGGTTCGAGAATGAAAAATAGAGTACCTCGACAAGAAATCACTTCACACTATTCAAGTTGGGGTTGCCGACGACATGCTGACAAAAATATCAAAAAAAACTTCGCTAAGATCAAGTCTACAATTTCTTTGATCGCTCTGTAGATGCTAAAAATTGCAAGGTAAAAATGAATAGTAAACCATTTGTCCATATATAGACTTGAAAGGTCAAGGTAGGTAAGCATTAAATATTTTTCCCATTAGTTTAGTGCAAGCCAGCTGTCATTGGCTGACTAACACAACTTGCATACCAATCGGCTTACCACACTCATCCATCGCATGACTTACTTAGCCAACCAACTCGGCACCTATAGTGCAGATAACTCTTCTCGGCACTTGTCACAAACATGTCCTGGTACATCTTATCATATGCAGATATGGACTTTGGCACATTTACATATTAGGAACTGATGTAGGATTTGAAATTTAAATGTAGTTACTCACATACCTCTATTTATTAGTTGGAGATGGTGTGATCACCTACTCCATTGGATTAGGTGACCTCGGCTTCAGTGGATTCACTACTGCTCAACTCTGTTTTCCTTACCCATGTCCGGTTCATCTGTGCTCTTACTTCTTCAATAGTAGGAGATGGAACTCTTGTCCTACACTCTCTCTTAGTGTGACCTATTTTTAAAAAACTAAAATAGACTAAGCTTCCATTCATCCAACTCTTAGATTTCCCTCTGACATGTGTCTTTAAGAAATCTTCAGGTGCATGTCCATATTCTTCACAATAATGACAACTCTATCTTGTATTATAATCCTAGTTGTAAGTGCTACCTCTCTTAGATGCTTTTGTTTGTGTCTTTGATGTCCATTGCTATTTAGCATTGGATCTACAGTCCTATGCCTTATGACCAGGTTTCTGACACTTGTAACAATAACCATTAAATCTTGGTTTGGGAGGTGCATCACTTGCTTCAGCCCAACATTCATGTGCTTTATGTCCAAATTTCTTGCAATTAAAATAGTAACCATTAAACTTAGGTTTAGGATTGGAATTACCTTTCTTTCTTCGGAAAATGTTTTCTGTATGACCTAGTTTTCCACAGTGATGGCAAATAGGCTTGTTGTGCTTTGTCTTTGCATTCCTCCTTTCACCATTCTTAGATGATTCTCCTTTTTTAGTAGATGTCTTTGGTTCACTGTGACCTAATCCAGAAGAATATTTTGACCTTCTTGATGCTTCCATCAGATTCTCAAAATGAGTCATTTTTCATTAGGTTTGTTCAACCTTTCATTAAGTTCCTTCTCAGTTCTCAAATCATCTTTCAATTGATTGCTCTCAGATCTCAGATTTATCATTTCCATATGTTTCCTACTAATCTCTTGATTTGCAAGTAGCAGTTGATTTTCCATGTCAACCTGATTGATTTTCATCATCTGCACATCATGTGTCCTTTGATCAAGTCTGACAGATATCAGTCTTTTGTCTTCTTCTGCCTTAGTTTTGTCATCTTCAACTTTCTTCTTTTGTTCCAATACTTCACATAGTCTTACTGTCTGCATTTCTTGTTCTCTTTTCAAGTTTCTAACTTCTTCACACAGTGCATTGTTCTTTTCCAGTAGATCTACAATTGTTGCATCACTCTCAGTAGAATCTTCATTCTGAAATAGATTTGTTCTGTCATCTTCCTGGTAATGAGTATCATTCATTTGTTTGGCCAAATCTTTCGTAGCTATCAATGATTTCTTCAATTCCTATCTCGCTATGTCAAGTTGATGTAATGCTAGCTGGATCTCAATCTTCTAATTCTCAATGACTTTTCCCAACTTGTAATCCTCAATCTCAAGATCTGTACTTACAAGCTGATTCAAATCTTTTGTAGGTGAACTGTGCTCTGATACCAATTTTTGGAAGTACAAAAATGGGAAAGCAAGATACTAAGAGGGGGGGGGGTGAATCAGATCATAAAAACTTAAGCACTTAAAATATATTGATCCACTCTCATATATATGAAATTAACCTAACATTAGATAGCATCCATAACATCAAATATGTAACTCATAACACATAATTTTGATAACCTAGAAACCCAAATAGGTAAAATTGGGGTGGGGATGACACCCACAGAATCTTCACTACTACAGAAATAAAGTGTGCCTATTAGGGCTACAAAAGTTTGATTACAATATGCAATCTACCTAGTTAAATGTCTATTCTGTTACGAACTCAAGATCATTACAATCTACCTTGTTAAAGGTTTTCAACTTACAGTAAACCAAGCACTCGGCGAAGAGATTTGAAACAATCTGCTAAAACCACTCTGTTAAGAGATTTAACCTGATACACCTGTTAGAATGTTCCAAGTAGTGATCCTTCATTATGCACTCACATGCTGATGATGAATCTTCTCTTTCCAATAACTTCTGTGATCTCTCAATCTGATATGTCTTTGCTCTGCTTATGATTGCTCTGTCATTCTGCTTGATCTAGGCTTCTTCTCACAATGACTTTCTGTTCATCTCTTATGAACACACAACCCTTCTCTATATATCTCTTGCTATCATACACACACTCTCTATCTTTTAGGGTTAGAATCCATCTTATTATATCTTTTTGGATCTAGAAGTGAGATCTAGATCAATGATTAAGATCTATTGTTTATACCTCCAATGCATTCTGATTTCCTAATTGGCTCCATGCCATGCATAGTATAAAATAATTAAATGCAAAATTAACTTAGTAGACAAATATTAAATGTGTACAATTGTCAGCTTAGATCTCATACAAGTCAACCTCAACCGTTTACATCAAAGTTTGAATTAATTCTGACATGTATGCAAAAACTGTTCTACTCGGCACAACACATCTCTAATGCTCGACACGTAATACTCTACTTGGCTCAACATGATGTAACTCAGCAACCTAAAACTTGCTCAGCAATGTTGCTTGACCTTGAATGTTTAGCTCAGCCACAGTTATAACCAACTAAAACTTCCTAAGTAAATGACTAAGTGTGGGTCACTAATCATCAACAAAACTTAGGGATTTACAATCTCCCCCTTTGATATTAGTGGAAAAAAAAATACACTTATCATTACAATTCATTCCATCCAAAATATTGCCTAAGTACATACTATACTCCCCCTAGGAATGTACATCATACTACATAAAAAACTTTATATAGTATATATGCCTTCAAAAAAAAAATTTACACATGGATACCTATACTGATCTCCTTTATGCTGTATCCTTGTCAGTCTTGTTAGTTTCCCCCTTGTTTTTTTCGCTGATAGCTGGTGGGGTCAAGTTATACTTGTCCAAAAACTATTTATGAAGTTGTAAGGTAGTCTCAAATGTAGAGTCCCAACTGTCCTTGACAAACTTCATAATCTCTCTTTTCACTTCTAGCTCGGCAGCTAGATTGACTAAACTTTCTGCAATGGAGAGATGAGAGTCTCTCTTAATCAATTTGTTTACAGGTAAAATTTCTTTCTGAATGACCTCCAGATAAGGTATCAGACTTGTCTGAATAGTAATCAACTTGGTCCTAATCCAACCATCTTTAGCCATGATCTCGGCTATCCTCCTTTGTGCATAAGTCAGCCTATTAAAATGTAGGGAGCTAGTGATAGCATCCATACCCAGTGAAATTCTAGTTGACTTAAGGTCTATTTGCAATTTCTCTAAATCTTGTAGATTATCCTTTGTGAAGAATTCAACATCATAACCTCTTATACAATGAATAGACATTTGTTGCAACTCCTTCTAAAATTTCTACCATAGAAAAAAGTTCAACCTATTTTCTTGCAATCGCTCCTGAGATTTTTGCAAGTACCTTGTTCTCAAATTTCCTCTCAGACCATTGCAACAGTTTCTCATTGGCTTCAATATTGTCATCATTTACCTTTTGCACAATGTGAACTAATTGTTCAAGAATAGGGGCTTGAGGATTTTCATCCTCCATGTTAAAAGCCTTTACAAATATGTCTTTTATGTCATGTAGCACTTGCTTTTACTTTTTCTCCCTTTTCAGTTCCTCCTATCTTTTCTTCCTCTTAAGTAACTCCTGAAGAGTCTCAATCTATTCATAAGACAAAACATTGGGATCCCATGGTGGAATCACAATAACTTCATCTAATGTGACATTTAGAATCATAGACTTCTTCCTCATAACTTTCCTCCTCTTCAATTTAGGTGAACTACTGCTCGACTTAGTTTCTACAATACCTTTTCCAGAATCAGTAGTTGACACCATTACATCCTTTAGTTCAATCAAAATTGCCTGCTGATTAGGCATAATTCCTATCTTAGTTCTAGTGGGAGTTGATGATGCAGAGTGTGGTAGATCAACCAACACTTGCATTGCCTCTTTTTCTTTAGGCTCACTGTTAGTATCTCTTATCTCCTCACTACTATCTAAAACTGACTTAACAACCTCTAAAATAGGTGAATGCTGTACAATTACCTCTTGTTCAATTGTTTTCTCCTTTTTTGCTTCTTCTTGATCATCCTTATCCTTAGGTTCCTCTTGAGTTTTATCTTCATCTTCCTCTGTACCCTTTTCTTCTTAAGCCTTAGTTGGCTTGATAGGTGAATCAATAGTTGAGTCCCTCAGCTCATTCTGACCCTCGACATCTAGATTTCTAGAGTCATCAATTGTCACATCAATTGGATTGTCAATAGTCAGATCAACAGTGTTAACTGTCTCTAATTGATCTTGTGCATCTGTCCTAGTCTTCTCAGGATCAATTGAAATGTGAACTGTTGATATCTTTGGTACAGGGGTGGATTCAATGTCTTTATCCTTTGGCTCAAATGTTCCTTCATCAGTTCTCTTTTCTTTTGAAACAATCAGTCCAAAAACTTCCTTCCAAATTCTAGTACTCTGTTGTACTATCCGTTCAATATCATTCTTCAAGATAGCATAACCTCTCTGTTTAGGTAAAAATTTGTGCTTCTACTCTTCAACAAAATTTTCTCTCTGTTTCTTTGTTAGCTCAAGAATGACTTGAGATAATGTGCCTTCCCTAATTTGTCTCTCAGTTGTGAGTGAAAACTCCCACTTGCCAGATAGAAATTCATACAACTCACTCGGCACATTGTCTCCTATTGCTATAGGGGTTAATTTGAAATTACACATCATGTCTAGGAGAGCTTCCTGAACCTTATGTTTGTATGCTACCTTCAATTTTTCATACCTTATAAACTTGAAACCAGATAACCCTACAAAATTTCTCAAATTTTCACATACCTCATCAATATCTGTAGGTTTCTTGAATGGTGCTATTGGTATGTTGCTGGGTTCATCAGCTTTTGTCATGTCCTCATCACTTTCTGGATCCAAATGTAGTTTTCTTCTTGGTCTCTTAACTTGTAGGCTCGACACTGTAGACGTCTAAAATTGTCCTTATATTAATTTAATTAATATTCCCATAGCATTATAGTTAATTTAAAATAATTATATTTGTTATATTCTCCTATCTATTTAATTAAATATGATTCACTTTCCTTAGTATTTAAATTTAATTTAAATACTACACATTTTGATGTATTAAATCTTATTTAATACATTACCCCTCATTAATTCCCTTTTAAATAAATTTAAAATTTATTTATTCCTCCACATGACTTAATTATGCTAAACCACAAATAATCTAAATTTTCAATTTAGATTAAACTGATTTGAACCTAGATCCTACCCTACCTCACATCACTCTCACCAAATAGACCTATTTATTAATTAACTAAGGTTAATTAAACTAATTTCTTGATTCCTACACCAATTAGTCCTAATTATTTGCTCACACATGTGTGAGCAAATTTTTAAAAATCCACTTTTCCAAATAATCCTTATTTGGTGCCAACAAGGTTTCTTACACCCATGATGACACCTTCTTACACTTTCTAAAAGTGTTTCATTGGACTAAAGCTCTTACAACCTCTTACACCTTACAAGATCCTTCACATGTGTACTTTAAGTACACTTTGACCCATCACATCCAAATTTGCTCACACATGTGTGAGCAAAGTGGGCCTCTTGCATGGTTTATGTGTCCCTCATGTGGCACCTATGTG
>MU227772.1:843819-855243 GCA_018584345.1 Thuja plicata
TATATATATATATATATATGTCTTACATCATTTGGTCGGCTCTCAATTAAAATACAAAATAGAATAAATACTTATACAAAAAGTAAATATAATGTCTGCACTCTTGTATTACAAAATTATAGGTAATTCACAATGCCACTCCAACTTAGCATGCTTGGATTTTATCTCATGCTCCCTCAATCGTCGCAACTGTTCAACTGCTCTGTTACACTGTTATGCTATCTTTGCATGTCTTCAAATCACTCTAACTCTCTGTAATCATCACCAAAACAAAATTTATTTTAACTATAGGTCATACATACCCCATAGTAGCTTCCTCTAAGCTCGCTAGCCATAAAACATCATAGACGATCTTTGCTGTCCAAAACAATGTTGTTATATTTTGTACTCCTGTTTCTATAGTTAGTCAATTTCAGAACTGTATCTCCAAAACTGTACTTAACTTGATCATACTTTAAGATGTGTTTCCATAAATGAAAACCATTAAGTGTCTCACATCTTACCAAAAATATCACTTGCCAACAATCTCTCCCTTTGGCATTGATGACAAAACTTATTGACAAATGACTATGTGTCCCAGTACAAAACTGTTCTCTTTTTCTTTTCTCTTCTATTTTTCTCACTTTTCTTCACTCTTCTCCCCCTTTGACAATAATGGAAAGGTGTATCCAAAATTTACAAAAATATAGAAATTAGTGCTTTCTCACCAGTTTTAGAATATCTTAAAAGGAATCTTCCAAGATCTTCATTTATGCATTCCACGACTCTACCAATAACTGAATAACATATATTAGTTCATTCAATGCATTGGATGAATTCTCTGCTTCTTTTAACTCTATGGGAATATATTTTGTCAGTGAATCTACAGTCTTCTCCATATTAGATAGATGTACTTCAAGAATTGATAGCTTAGGAGTGATTATACTCTTCAACAAACCAAATCTTGTCATTACTCTCCCTTTCTCTATATCCAATACATT
The DNA here is from genome assembly GCA_018584345.1 of Thuja plicata. NCBI lineage: Eukaryota > Viridiplantae > Streptophyta > Pinopsida > Cupressales > Cupressaceae > Thuja > Thuja plicata. The sequence continues at coordinate 844,800 of MU227772.1, forward strand.
CAATTTATCCAAAATCTTTGTTACCTCTCTGTCCATCTACATTACAGATTATGAGGAGGTCTCACAACTGTTCATCATGCTATTCAGAGTAGCCCTATCCTTTGCAATAATATCTTTTATATTATGTGTGTGTCTGATAGGGTTCATACAATAGCTATATAACATCCTTCCATGTGTGACACAAATTTTGGCCTTTGATGTAGCTAATCTTAGAATGCCTAAGTCCCATGAAATAGACTGGCATACTTCCTTGAAATCTCTTCTCTAGATAACTTATCTTTGCCTTCTCTTCAACGATATTTACTAAGGACTCATAGTGACCATCAAAATCATCTAGTGCCATTTTTCAGATTCTCTGCATCATCTTTACTTTGAAAAAAAATAGGGACTGGAAGTAATTTATTCACAAAATTAATTGCTCTAGTAATTACATTAGTCTTTTTGTCTCCTTTCTACTCAGATCTCTCTTTTTCCTTTCTGAATGTGATGAAGGATAGTCTCATCACTTCATCCTCATCCATACTATCAACATCTGTTCTTAGAGACTTGTCCTTACTTGCCAATAATAGAATAGTAGATGTGTCAATTTTAGGTTTTACATCAACTCTTGCTTCTTCATGTTTTGCTTTCTCTGTCTCATTTTTTTGTTCTGATTCTTTTTTTTCTCTACCTCTTTCTGTTCTTCCTCTTTCTATTCTACTTCATTTTCCACTTTATTATCAATATTTCCTTCAAATTGATCTTTCTTATCATGTGAAGTGTCAAGGGTCACAAGCACACCAGAAACATAGAAATCTGGTTGCATGTCAGTACTTAGTTCTCTCTTCTCAACATTTTCTTCAACTGTCTTAGCGCTCTATCCAATTACTATAGGTGTAGGCATAGTAGATTTAGGAGGTGGAGTATTGTCAGGAATATTACTCATAAGTATATGATCTAATTCCTTTTGAGTCTCCTCTATGACTTCCTCATATTTCTTCCCATAATATTTACTAATCTTGCTTTAGTCCTAAAAAATGGTTTGAGTTCATTAAATATTCTTTCTCTCTCTTGTACAGAAACTACTGGCAACATATCCTCAATATCTTGATTTCTGATTGCCTCATCTTTAATATGTACAAGCTATTTTCTAATCTCTAGTTTACCATATAATTCCTTAGGTATACTTCCCTCTATCTCTGATAGATTCTTCTTGAAAACAAGTAAATGATTTATTACTATGTCCTCAATCACTAGTTTGTCAGATTCCTCATACATGTTATGGTATTTTTTCACCGAAACAAGATTTCTTTGTTCAATAGCTCTTTTCTCTAGCATCTTTATCAAGCTTCCATACTTTTCTGTCACTTGTGGTATCTTTTTCAACCAGATTATCTTCTACTTCTGTCCTTTGCTTCTTAGGAGGTGAGTCCAGTTTAGTGGACCTAGTGTTTCTCTGAGGAACAATCTTTTCTGTCTCTCCCTGTGATGTCTTCTGTGGTGGTGAGGGTGTAGTCACATCAATTACAGTATAAAAAGGACTAACTACCTACTCAATTTATGGAGGTGGAAGGGCTGCAGTAGCAGTGCTTGCCAACCCAGAAGATCTCTCTGCTATCTTCTTCCTTACTTCTGTCATCTCCTCTTTAGTTATACCTGCCTTAGCTGCACAGTCATCAATTATATTCTCCACTCTTCTCTTTCTTAAGCCTCTAGTATGTTCTTCTCTAAATTTAGCTGATTTCTCTTCATATGTGCCCCATCTCTCCTTAGATGTATCAACTTCAGATGCCAAGACATGTTCAACTTGCATAATTAAAATTTTTGAACTGATTTCATAACCCATAGGGTAACACCATTTCTTCCTTGGTACAACTGACTGAAAACATACACAAACAGTTTCAACCATGAAACAGGTTGTATCCTTATATCTCTTAACTAGCTCCTCAAGAATTTTGAATCTTTCTTTCATTTTCCGCTGAAGAATTTTGATCATGCCAAACAGTTCTCAATCCACCCTTGTGCTGTTTTGTCTTTTGTAACTCTGTGATATATGAATAATAGTGGGTACGTTGTCTTTCCATGCTCTAGGGTGCATGCTAGGAAACTTATGCTCATTGTGGATATACATATGAACTAGAAGTGAGCCAAATCTAAAAGTCTTAGATTTATCCTTCTTGATTAACTTTACATTCTCCAAACATTGTTGTGCCAGAACCTCACATAGGTTGAAAGTAGTGTTGTCCTTTATCATCCTATAAGCCATGAAAATGAATCCTACTGAGACTGAATTAGGTCTGCTACTATAATAAAATTTATATTCAAGTATCATTGCAATTAGTCTAACATCCTGTAGGAAAATATCATTGACTATCATAGCTCGCCTATCCCATTTAGAGTGTGTTAGGGTTTCAAATTGTTTCTTTGTATGTTTCTCTTCCATAGGGATAAATCTAGTGTTTTCTAATCCATTTATGTCATGAATCAACTGACTACAGATCTTTATAGGTTTCTCTCCTATCTAGATGAATTGATCATGTACTCTGCTAAGTAAAATGTTGATCCATTATTCTTTGTTGAAATCATACAAGTATAATATTTTCATAATGCTCAGGTTGTCTATGTTTGAATTCATGATTAATTTAATCATCATCACCTAGCATATCTTCCATTTCTGTAGCAATCTCTTCATCTACCAATGTGTCATATTTGCAATGAATATATGCTCTAATATCCTCTACGTGCAAGACGTCGTGTGGTGTTTGGGAAAATGCTCCTTTAGGGTCATCTTCACAAGACTTAAATGAATGTTTCTTGAATTTATATCTAGGTTGATCTACAACATCATAAATCAATGGTGCATCCATAACTTCTGTTCAAGTAGATAGTCTAAATACCTTAAACACGCTGAATTCTAAATTTCTGCTTCGATCGATCATGCAATGTGGCTGCTTGGTAGTTTGATACTCTCTAATCTCTTCTCTCCTTGGTCATTGCTATTCAAATGGTGAAGAAATAAGAATATCATATGTCTTTTATTCATCACTAAGTGAGAAATGCACATTACCTAATAAACTTAGCTTCACACACTGTCCAGTTAATCACAAATCTCGCGATCAAAAAATATGCATTGTTTGATGTTGTGCTCTTAGATAGGGGTTCCATAATCTCCGTGTATATCATAACCAAGCTCGCTTGAGCTTAATCCTCAGAATCAAGGGCTAGATATAATTAGGTGTCTTCATCCAATGCTCCCCCTAAGGCCATGATTGGTCATTTAGGTTGATGTAGTAGTGTTAGCATTAGATGAAGATTCAGTAGCATCTACTATCTCTCCCTAAACCACTATCTCATTTGACTCTTTTACTTTCCATATCTTTCCACTACTATTATTTTTTTCTTTCTTGAAACAATTATCAAATTCACTTTTGTATTTTGCAAGACTCTTACCAGTATCACTATCATTCCTCTTTGTATTCATAGGAGGTGGTACTTTTTTGTTGTCTGCTCCATTGTACGTGCAAAAAATTTATATATGCTATGGATTGTTGCATTTGTAGAAAATAGGAGGTCTATTCTAGTTTACTTTTAACTTACAATACCTTGCAATGTGCCCAAGGTTATTTATATTTGTAATATGTGGGTTTAACTACTGATTCTCCTCTGATGTTGTCTTGTCTATATATGGATTGATCAGGTTTCTTGCATTCTTCTTTCTTGTGCCTATATGCATGACAATTAAAACAATAATCAGAAAAAGGTTTGAAAGAGAAATTACCTTTTCAATCTCTCTTCATGTGTCCAAACTTGTTACAACCAAAACATCTACCTCTGAAAGGTTTGATATGTTCTTTAGGTTCTTCAAGAATAGATTTTTCTCTATCAGTCTTTGCATCAGGATTTTCTTCTTGATTCTTAGAACATTCAACTTCATTGAATCCAACACCAGTCATATATCCTTTAGGTTTCTGTCTATCTCTTTGTTCATTGATAAAGTCACTTCTTCATGTGAAGCCTCTCAATATGTTTCTTTGTCTCAACAAGTTCACCTTTAATGATCTCATTATATTTCTCCAAATCTAGATACTTTTTCTTGTAATGGTCAAGTCCAGTCTTCATTTGTCCCATCAGAATATTATCATCCTTCAAAGCTTCTTCAATCTTGCTTTTAGTATCCTTTTCTTGTTGAATATCTTTAGACATTGTTTCATGATCAAGCTTCAAGGTATCATTCTCTTGTTCAAGTTGCTTTATCTAATCTAAATTGTCATTGTTTGATTCCTCTTTTATCTAAACCATAAAATCCTATCTCTGATATCTGGAAAGTTCAAGCCGATCTTTTAGTTTCTTAATGAATCCCTCATCTCTTCTTAAATTGAATCTCAAGTCACCATTCTATTCTTTTTCTTTATAGAGGTCCTCAAGTGCTGCTTCAAAGTTCTCTTGCAAACTTTTGGAATTCATCTTACTCTCCCTTACGTTGTTAAACTTTCTTTTCAAGGGCCAACAAATCTGATACCAATTGTTAGGATTAAGTAATATTGAGGGGGGGGGGGNGGGTGAATCATTATTATAACACTTTAAATTAAACTTAAACCAATTCCAAATAAACCATATGATTGCTGAAATGAAAAGAACATAAGAAAATAACACACAACTCATTACACCATTTTTTTTTTCAAGGAAACCCTGGCTAAGGGAAAACCCTGGCGGGAATGGTACCCAAAACCATGCACTAAAATATAATGTCCCTGTTATGAGACCTAGCCCTATTAGGAGCTGAATATTACATAGCACATTTCCCTATTAAAGGAATATCAACTTGTTAAAGGTATACAACACCCTATTAGGGGTACACTAAGTTTACAACTCTTACAACCAATACTTCTGTTACAAAGTGTTCTCAGTAATGAAAAAACAAGCATCTCTAATGCTTAGATAGTTCCAGTTATAGCTCTCAAAAATCTATCAATCTCTGATCTCACATCTGTCATCAGTCATCTCTAACTCTTTCACATACATTTTCATACATACATCACATCTTCGCTTTACAAAATATTCTTTATATATACATATATATGTCTTATATCATTTGGTCAGATCTCAATTACAATACAAAATAGAATAAATAACTATACAAAAAATAAATATAATGTCAGAACTCTTGTATTACCAAAGTATAGGTAATTCACAATACCACTCTAACTTAGCATGCTTGGATTCCATCTCATGCTCCCTCAATCGTTGCAATTGTTCAACTGCTTTGTTACACTGTTTTGCTACCTTCACCTGTCTTCAAATCACTCTAACTCTCTGTAATCATCACCAAAACAAAATTGATCTTAACTATAGGTAATACATACCCCATAGTACCTTCCTCTAAGCTCACTAGACATCAAACATCATACACGATCTTCGTTGTCCAAAACAACATTGTTATATTCTGTACTTTTGTTTCTATACTTAGTCTATTTCAGAATTGTATTTCCAAAATTGTACTTAACTTGATCATACTATCAGATGTGTTGCCACGAATGACAACCATTAAGTGGCTCATATCTCACCAAAAATATCACTTTCCAACATAAAATACCATTGAACTCTCATTTTATATTGGGTACTAAGTTTTCACTTTCTTAAATATCTTTCTCCAATAGGAAATAATTATCCCAATTTGACACCCACACTAAATATTATAATTTTGGTGAGAGAGGAATAGAGTGTATGATCACTATTTTATGCAAACTAGGAAGTAAAACTATATCCTTCTTCTCAATTAAATTTAGGAGAATGGATCCATTTGGCTCAATCTCAAATATGATTGAAAAGGATTGGGGACAAGGTGGATCCAACAATCATTCTCAATGGGTAAGACAACTTTAGATCCATAGATTAGAGAATACATAGTAGCACTTGTTGGAGTGTGGACACTCATGGGATAAGCCTACAAGGTAGGGTTGGAGGTTTTAACTTGATTGTTACCTTGAGAATAATAAGGTGTGAAAAAGAAGTGTTGGATATGGATTTTTTTACAAAGTTCACGGACATCCTGATTTTTGAAGGGATTCCATTGTCTATGATAATGGAAAGAGGAAAATTGTACCAAAAAATAATTCAAATGAGGATAAAAGTAGCAATCTATTTTCTGGTAAAATGTGTTAGGGGAATGACTTAATCCACTTCATTAAATACTTGATGGCAGTGACGATGAACTTATGTTTATTAGAAGAGGGCAGATGGATCTTATCAAAGAAAAGGGTCAAGCTAGATATTAAGTTGTAATTCTTGTTTCTTTTATGTATCAGGTTTCTGTGTCTCTGACATTGATTTCATTTATTGACAAAGTTGTACACATCTTTATCCATAATCGACCAATAGTAACTTGTTCACATAAGTTTATTAGCTAAGGTAGGGCTCCCATAATGTGACCCACATATACCTTCATATACCTCTTGTAAGGAAGTGTTGACCTCATCATGCTCAAGACATCTAAGGAGAGCACCATCGATACCTCTTTGATATAAGGTATTGACAATGATAACATAAGGGAAGTATCAACATATAAAACTTCGGAAGGCTTTATTGGAAAGATCAAATGCTAGGGTATTATTTTAAGATAGGCATATATATCATCATACCACAAGGAGTTAGGACCAATGATATGCCATATGAACTCATATTGGGCTACCTCATAGGTGGGTAACAAGAAAGGATCTACCAAGAACTCAAAAAATGTGGTATTTAATGGAATATCAACAAGAGAGGCTATAACATCCATGACTCTCATAGCTCTGTTAATATCTATAGAAATTTGTTCAAAAGTTATCAATGTGAAGTAGGATTTTAAATCATCAACGATCCTTTTGTAAGACATTATCTTTTCACTTTTGTTTTATACTCATCATTGGCATGCTTGATTACCAATTAAAAATTGCCAACTACTTAGAGCTCTAATATCCTCCATTACACTGACATGTAAAGTCTAGTGATATGTGCTTCATACTCTATAATATTGTTGGTATAGTGGAAATGTAACTTGTATGCCTTAGGAATGCAATCATGTACCTAGCATGCCAAAATGACAATGATGAATTCAAACCAACACTTTGAAAACCTATCTAGCCTAACCACAAGCCTAAGATATACAAACTAAATCCAAGATCATATCAATAGAGTAGTTTATTCATAAATGTAAGCATAAAATAAAAAAAATCTATACCAAATATACTCATGAAGTGTTTGACTCCATTATTTTCCTATCCTTCAAGGTCTTATATGGAATGGTGTTTTCTTTCATATTTTTGAGCACATGCACAAGACATCATTAAAGGAATTAAGTGAGGTTGATTCATGCAAGATGATGAAGATACAAAAATAGGATGGTAGCAAGATGATAGCTAGGATGAAAGAGTTCTCCAAATTACATGTAGGCTAGTATGCATAAAACCATTAGGATAAAATTTTGTTTTATAGAAGTCCTCATGAAAATCAATGGTATAGATTAAGAGGTGGAAGAATGAATGGTCAAGATTAGAGGGAAGGTAAGAAATAATGAGAATAAAGGAGATTAAGAGGTTGACGGAAATAGAGGGATGGGATTGAGAGGTAGGTAAGAGTTATTAGCCTTTGGTAATACCTCACAAGATGCATTGAATCTAGTCATGCTTGGAGATGTAAAAATGGAAAAGTTCAAATGAAAAGACAAGTGATATTTGTCACATACCTACAAAATTATAGTTGATCCATGAGATTGGAAATGATTGGTTAAAATGAGAAAACAAAGATCACAAGTTAATTAAATAAATAAAAGTATTTATTTAATTAATAGTAGGAAGGGGATGGAAATTAAATTATTAAATATTTATTTAATCATAAAATTAAAAAAAATAATAAATTAGATAAATAAATAAAAATATTTATTTAAATAATAGAAGAAGATTAAAATGGATTAACTAAATGAATAATAAATATCTATTTAATTAATGGAGGAATTTTGATAAAATAATTGTAATGAAAGAAAATAGGGTGTGATGGGCATTCACTAGGATGGATGATCAGAATATGAAGCTCATAGCCCAAATGCTTTCATACATTGGAAGTAAAGCTGACCGAATAGGTTCAAGAGGGCTCAAGCTCTAAAGGATACAAGGATTCCTTCGCAGTGAAGTTGAAAATGACTATGTAAAGAAGAAATGCAAGAATGTAGGGTAAGAATGAAAAAGAGGGGCATGTAGACAAATCATGGACCATAAAATCAATTCCAATACTAGATCTAGAAATTGAAAATAGAGAATGACCTTCACTCTGAATTTCAGTTCGAAATGGTAGGAATGAGGTGATCTTGACGTTATAAGGTGATCAAACTTGACTAAGGCCATAGGAGGTGCCTTAGACCCAACAAATTTTGATGAAAATTTTGCTACATGTAACTCTTTGTCAGATATACCTATATCCTTTTTTGCAACTGTGCCACTTGTCACCCACACAAAAAATGGGGAAAATATTGGGGGAAAGGGGTTTGCCCCAGTCAAACCCATGTAGAGGAAACCTTGAAATTCATAAAAAAGGAAGTGTGTTGTTAGTAGCAGAGGCTTGATAAGATGTTCATACCTTCAGAAGTGTTGAATTGGTCATTGAGATTCTTGAAAGTGTTGTAAATTTTTTCTTGACCCTATATCTAGAATAGAAAGCACATGAATACCTTCACAAATGATTGGATCTAGACATTACTCCTTGTCTTCCATGCTTGATGCTTGAATGAATATCAATGTGAATATATTTATTTGATGTCATAGTTCAATTCCTTTCTTCCTTTAGGTGATTTATTAGGTTGATAATGGATGCCAAAAAGGTGACATTACTTTTATACCTCACCAAGACATTTCGGGGATCAAAACTCAAAGGAGGCTGATGAGGTTTTGAATATCTCACTAAAATAAAATGGACATTCTCCAATTCAAAACTGGGACACTTTTATGGGGTTCAGAGAACCTCCCAAGGCATGAGTTGACCTATCTCACCCCATGCCTTATGAGGCATCCTATACCTGCCAATTAGGGCTTAAATTTAAACAAGGATTCAATTTGAATGTGTGGATCCCCAAAGGGAACACAAATTGAGGTTTGAAATTATAATCAATAAAAATGGTCACCCATAATGAAATAGGGCCTATGTATGTAAGAGATGATAAATAGATGAAATAATTAAAGGGGACACACCTAAAATTAATGTCCCACATATAAATTAATTTAATAGAGGACATATATCTACATAATTATTAATTAAATGCATAGACAAATGACCAATGATGTATGGAAGCATTGGACACTATAATGGGGCCTAGCTAATGACACAAAATGTACATTCTTACAATTTAGGATACTACGTTTAGCCCCCACTTTAGCAGGAGTATAAATGTACTTCACACTCACGGTAAAGTAGACCAAAGAATAGGAAATAAAATTTATAAAAATAAAAGAGACAATTAAAACACCAATCCCCCAAGTGATTTAGGTCCTAATCAGTCTAAAACCAAGAAAAAAAAACATCCATATGAAGAGAGAAAAAATATATGGCCAAACTAGCCTAGTATGGTAAAAATTACTATGGGCTATGTGGAGAGAGAGAGAGAGAGAGAGAGAGAGAGAGAGAGAGAGAGATGATGGTCGAGAAAGCTATGTTATAATAGTAAACCCACCCCAAGGATAACCAAGAAAAGTATGGTATAGAAGGAAACCCACCACAAATAGGATTTCTCCAAGAAAAAAGAACATTCTAAAGGAATCTTATACGAAAATGATGAAAAAGGATTGCCCCAAGAAAAGGAATCTGCAAAGATGAGATTACAAAGTAAAAGGAAATATTTTCTAAGTAATTTAAAAAATGACAGAAAAATTGGACTTGTGGTCTGTGAATATTGTGTAACAAAGAGAAAACGATATGCCCCTACATTAAAAAAAACATATGAAAAAAAGAACACATAAGAGATATACTAACTCTAGGGATAATATCCATATGTGATGGCCTATGTATATCAAAAACATTCATAAGGATTTGAGCTCATGCCCTAAGGGTAGTAGAAATACAAGAAAATAAGAAGAATAACACATAAGAGAAGCGAAAAAAAGTCTTTTTGGGTCAACATTGCAAAGATAAAAATGATACATCATTTCTCCCACTTGAATTTTCCCCAAGCAGACAACACAAAGGCACATTTATAATAGTAGAAAATGTACAACATAACATATATATGACATATAGAAGAATTTATATACAAATAGAGGATTTACATGATAGAGTTGATCTCTATATCACCTTGTTCCAACGGAGAAGAAAAGGTTCATCTAAAGAAACATAAACAATAACAAACAATAAATACATCATGGGGGAAGCACATTATGAACAAGAAAACACACAAAAGAATCCATTGTTAGTATTAACTGAGAGGCGGGGGGGGGGGGGGGAA
>MU227772.1:860560-881466 GCA_018584345.1 Thuja plicata
GCCACTATCTATGATCCAAACATCATTTTTGCTAATTTTAGATATGAGAGTTGTTTCTACATACCTTTCTTCATCATCATCTAAATCATCCTTTACAGCCACAAACACCATCTCGATGTCTTCATCAAATTCAGTGTCAGTATCATCATCCTTGAATTTTTCTAGGTAGTTGACCTTCTTTCCTTTGTCCTTATAGTCTTGGGTATCTCTTCTTTCTGATTGTTGGTAGCTTCTGTAATCACCTCTGTCACACTTCTTCTCAAAAGATTTGTCATTACTTCTGTCATCTTTTCTTTTGTTAGTACATCTTGTAGCAAAGTGTCCAATATCTTTACAATTAAAGAAAACAAGTGGTAATTTACCTTTGTATTTACTTTTGCCTCTCTACATTCTTTTGGCCATAAGTGCTTCTATTTCATCAAGATCATCTTCTTCACTTTATCTATCACTATCTTTTCTCATAGTGTTTTTGTGACTTGATTTACTTATTCTCATAGAAGCTTTAAATGCAGACTCTATGATTGGTAAGACACTATTATCAAAGTTATTCATCTCAAATGAAATCAGTCTTCCAATTAAACTGTCTAGATTAACATTGATATTTGCTACTGTTCTCATTTCTTGAATGGAAAATACTCTAATAGCATAAGTAGGTAGTAAGGTTCTTAGAATTTTACTTACCACTGTATCTTCTTCTAGTACACCTCCAACTCCTCGGATAGCATTGACTACCTCTTTAATTCTTGTGTTGTACTGAGTGATATTTTATCCTTCTTTCATTTTGAGATCATCAAACTTTCCTCTAAGGCTTTCTGCCTTGGCTCTCAAAACATTTTTGTCACCACCATGTACAAGCTTTAATCTATCCCACATCTGCTTTGCAGTTTTGCATTCTTTGACATCTTCAAATTCAACATCGAAGAGTGAGGAAGCAAGCTCTATCATCATGCCATTATGTTCATGCTTCTCTCTCATTTGTTCAATTGTTGGTGCTCCTGTGGGCAACACATATTCAATTTCAAGGAATTGAGTAACATCATTACCAATACCTGATAAGTGGAGTCTTATCCTACTTTTCCATGAAGAAAATTATCTTTGTTCAACTTGGGCACATCTCGTCTGTTCATCTTGTGATCTTTGACTTAGGTATTGAAACCTTCCTTCTAAGCACACAAGCTCTGATACCAATTGTTAGTAATAACTAAGAGGGGGGAGGTGAATCAGTGGCCTCAAAAAATTATCCTAAATCTAGCCACCAATCAAATAAACCTCAGATTATTATGTCACTACAAGATGCATGTCATGAGATAATTATAATGATTATCTGTCTGTCGGTTTACCTTGTCTGTTCTTATTATCCTTGATTACCGATAAGCAGTATAACTATTTACCGAAATATAGTAAATATGCAGAGTATACCGATAAATCCAAAAATGCATATGTGAAACGTAAAATAGTAAAGTAATAAACCATACACACATAACATGTGGATTTTAACATGGAAACCCTATTAAGGGAAAAACCACTAGGACCGGTACCCCAAATTTTCACTCTTCTGAAGTGAGCCCTGTTAAGAGCCAACCCTATTAAAGGTTACAAACACACTGTTAGGTGTAACCTTGTTAGAGGATTTTACACATATAGGTTGTCACTTAGTATCAGGCATCTAATGCTTCCATCCTTGAATCAACCTCTCTCATAGACCGTCAATAGGCATCAGACATATCCAATGCTACTTTCATGAATCAACCTTTTTGGCACTCCTTGGGATGTACCTCAATATATAGAAGACGGTTAAGTCCTGCTCTGTTAAGAGACTTGATGCTTCAATGGTTAAACTAAAAAAAAATGACTTGTTTCTAATGCAACTTGAATTGGAGATGTTCAGATCTATTTAAGTACATTACCTCTCTGATCAATGTATCAATTCAATTCTTTTGTGCTCCATACTTTTTGCTCTGCGATGCTGTGCTCACTATTTGTTGGTGTCTGTAGAATTCCTTAGCTCTCTTTTAGCTTGATTGATCAGTACAGCATGAAGTTGTTCTCCATCAGTTTCTCTTTAGCATCCTCTTTCTATTCACTCCCCTTAATCCATTTTCTGTGAATGTGATTGGAAATGAATTAAGCTTGTCTCTTATATAGACATAATATTCATTGATTCTTGATTCTTGGCATGAAAAAAAATCCAGCCAATCTGATTTAAAGCATAACTCCTAATTTATCTTGTAGTTATCTTTATGCCAACTGTACAAATATTCTTTAAATCAATCACTTAACTCTGGTCGAATAAAAAAAATAAAACAACCAGCTAAGTCTATCTTTAGCTCTTGCCAGCTAGATATTTTGTCATTTTTGGAACCCTCTATTTTGTCGGTTAACTCTTCAGTTAGTTGTTGGTTATAACTGTCAGTTCCGTCGGTGTGACTCTAGTTAGCTTTGGGATCTCCATCCGTCGGGCAACACTGTCTTCTTCTCATCGGGTATCACTGTGAATTTTCTTCTTTGCCTTTACAGACGGTGTGCACTCCGTCGGTGTTATCTGTCAGTTAATGAATACTTGAATTTTATGCATTGCTGAAAGCATAACCTTTGTTCTATTTATTCTCTGAAGTCTTTGGCATTTTGTACATGACCGTACAAATGATATAAAGTTGACATCAATGACAATACAAACCATTAACTTATTTAATGCATTGCATTATCTTCAACTTAACATTATCAAACATTTAATCAGTTACATGTCATCATCCACCACACAAGAGAACCTATTAAATTTTATCATTTTCCAACCATTCTTGTTGGCTATCATTATTTAGGGAATGTGGACAACATGTGAGAGGGTAAATGTTGAGAACAATAGATGGTGTTACTACAAGTTTAAAAAAAGGACCATGCTCTAATAACGAGTCACTTTTTTTTTCACAAAGAGAAAGAGATATTGCTTTGGAAAACCTTGAAGATAATTCATGATTAATTTCAATAAGATTATACATATCATCAGTTTCATGGGGATTATTATCATTTGCATCATTAACATCATTAGTATCATCAAGAGTATCTTCACCATCTAAATTAATCACAATGGGATCCTTAATGTAAAAAGAAAAATCATCATGTCTAGATGATTTAATTTTATTAAGATTAACTTCCTCCTTGGGCTATGCATAGGTTGGTCAAAGGGAATAAAATCATCATGATGTGTCTTATGAGAGGAAATGGTTTGGGAAGTAAGTGCACAAGCCTTAGCATGACATCTATGATAGAGGTCATGAGCACATCAATTGCATTTAGTTTTTCTTAATATTTGGGAAGGTTTAGGATCAATAAACATGGGTTTTTTTTCTTCCTTGGGAGGAGGAATGAAAGAAACCTTACTAGGATGAGAGATAGAGGATGCTAATTTCTTGAAATATATATGAGGTAGAGAAAAAGAATAAAAAGAAGGAATTGAATGTGTGGTAAGGAGTCTATGTCTAGGACAAGGAGGGAACATCATTAGAGTTTATCGATTTGGAAATTATTTAATGTTTATGTTTTTGGTAAGATAGGAATAAATGGCCTTGACAAGGTTTCAATGGTTGAGACATGCTAGACCAAAGAAAGACAAGGTGAAAGTTTCCATGAATCGCTAAAGGATGATATAGACTATGATTAGTTGTGATAATTTCTCCATCATGGGGAAACTTGAAACACTTATGGATAGGAGAAGCAACAGATTTCATGGAGGTGTGCCAAGGTAGGCCGAGTCTCATTAGGAATTTATCGAAAGTTGAGATGACAACAAAGGTGACATCTAAGCACTTCTTACCAACTTCAATGGGAAGTGTGATAGAACCATAAGTATGATAATTAAAACCATTGAAATTATTAATCATCACATCAATTTTTTCATAGGAGTCTTGATATATTTTCCTTGTGAAAATATTTTCCTCAGTCATAACATTCACCATGTGAGTGGGATCAATAAATATTTGTCTAGAGAACTTATCACTAATTTTCATGGAAATTTAAAGAAGACCATTAGGTGCTTTAGTAGTCCCCCTAGGATCAAATTTAATTCAAGATTAGGTTTAGACTTGGGTTTGACTTTGGGTTTGGATTGGTTAATGAGATTAACAAAATTTTTTACCACACCACATGTAGCATCAACCTCTATAGGGCTAGGGTTACTAGGTGCAACAATATTGGTGGAAGAAGGAAATGAATTAGGTTTCTCAAAGGTATTGGTAGAATGAGAAAAAAAATGATCTATATAGATTTACAAGTTTTGGTTGAGGGGTGCAATACATTTGTTTCCATTATCATTCACACCCTTAGTGATTATGGTATTAGAATCCATGAGATCTCAGATAATATGTTTCAAATGATAACACTTCTCAATATCATGGCCAACTAACAACGATATTCACAAAAGGATTTGGGATCATGGGAAGCTAGAAATGGTTTGGAAGGGTCAATAAGTTTTACAAGAGGAATTTAAAAAAAAAATACAATTAATCAAGTTAAACATTACATTATGAAAAGATTCAGAAAGAGATATAAAATTATGAGATGGTTTGAAAATAAATGACAAAGGAGTCACACCTGATGTTGCAACTCCTGTTTGTGCAACAACATTGTTGAAATAATTATTGATCTTGATGAAACCTTTGTTAGTATTTTAGAAATTTTGGAATTATTGTGGAGAGTCATCACTCATATCAACTGGATCCATTAGAGTGGATGAATCAAACTGGGTCACTAGGAGCTGATAATTATGCACTACATACAATCGGGAAAAAAAGGTAAACTTAGAAAACATTAACTTATCAATCATTTTTTCTTTAACACATTTCTTATAATGAATCAAATCAGTTAAAAAAGACTAATATTATTTTCAAATTGTAGAATGAAAGCATAATTTTTTTTTTGAAATGAGTCAATAAAGTAGGTAGGAAAATAAAAAATCATTGCAAGGTGTTATCTCTAAATGCCCTAGTAAACAATTTAGCCATAAGTCAATGATAATTAGAGAAGTCACTACAAAAGGTTTGAAATCTCTTACCATGAGTCAAGGGATAACATATTCAATTTTATGTCTACAAGGTAGGTGTTCCATGTATTTAGGGATAATGACACAAATTATATCATGGGAGAATGGAATAGCAATGTCACAGGTAGTGATGTTGTATTTCGATTGAGTGATGGAAGAAAGTTGTTCTAAGGATGTAAAACTTTGGGAAAGGTTATTAATGGTTTCTTCGGTGAATATATTGGTATTAGACATGCTGTATAATAAAGGATGTGGAATGTTATGAGAAATGGATGGAACTGGGATATTATGGTATGTAGGTATATATGGTGGTTGAGAAATACATGGAACACTCATAGAAAGAGGTATGCTAGGATTAGGAATACCTCCAAGACTAACATGTGTACGATTGATGTTTTGAATATATGTAGCCATTATAGATGCAGTATAGATAATCACATTAGGTAAGGATGTTGGAATAGGAATTATATTATAAACATTAGGATTGGAAATATTAAGGCCTTTGGCACAACTTTTTATAGACTTGATATTTTCACCAATAAGATGGGATATGCGATGGAAAAATTCAACACCATTATTATCATTTTGAAGTATCTTCCTCAATTAGTAAACTAAGGGGATTTCCTCACTATTATAATGTTATTGACTTAACCAATGTTCAATCTTTTTGAAATCATGATAAATATTTTGCACTTGGGTAGGAGACACTCTTGCTAATGTTTCACCCTCACCATGAGAAGAATGTGAAGAGGTATTCTCAACAATGGTAGGTATGTTATTGGTAGGCATAGAGGTATCATCTATATTCATATGGAATAATTTAGATGACTTAGGAAATACACCTATAAAGGAAATCACAAGTCTAGAACTTCTTCTGATATGGATGTTATATGTAGGACTCAAGGTTATGAAATTCAGACACAAAGTAAGACAAGAATGTCGACTAGGAAAATTAGCGTTAGTACCATACATGATCAAATCCAATGACTAACGCTTAAAACATCATGAAACATAATCCTAATAAAACCAATAAGAACCATAAAAATAAATCATAAAGATAATGGTTTTCTCATTGATTATGCTTGATTGATGTCCAACGGATGACATGATTGTAATTGCACTTGTGTTTATTTGGGAAACCCTTGGTGGTGAATTTGAGGAGATAAGAGGATGCTCACTGACATTTGATGTCACTAATGGTAAATTTGTTTGTGTAATTGTATGTGAAATTGGTATTGATTGACTTGTTTTCACAATTGACACAAGGGTTTGTGTGCTTGTTTGAGGGACACTTGGTTGCTTTGGAAGGAAAATTGGTTCAAAATTTGGTGGTGGCCCTAGTTGAATTATTCCATTCTTTGGTTGAAAGGTTTGATTTGGGACTTGGTTGAATGATTGATTTGAGACTTGGTTGAATGAGGCTTGATTTGGGATTTTGTTGAACAAAGTTGGATCTTGGATTCGATTGAATTGGATTTGATTTGGGATTTTATTTAATGGATCTTGATTTGGGATTGGATTAAAATTTGTGTTTGTTGATTGGAAATGGTTTGTTATGTTTTTTTTTTGGATGAGATATGGTATTTTTATTTTGAGATTAGAGATTGTATGTCAACCTTATCAAGGATTTTGGACATCTCAGCTCTACATTTTTCCATCTTTTTCACTTTTTATTCTAAGATCTCCACTTCATGAGCTAGTTTTTCCTTTGGTGGAAGAGAAAAAGGGGTGATATTTCTTGGGACATTGTATGGTTGATCCAAATTGGGACATGTATGGATTGGATTGACATAATTTATTGTTTCATTGCGATGAAATTAGTCCCATGAGAGTAGGAAGGTTGATGTCGAGGTGATAATATTTTAATTGGAAAACACCTTATCTACGATACTAATAACACCAAGTAATCATGGTTGTTTTGGACTTTGATCAAGGACTAATGCTTGGTGAAAAAATTAGTTTGATGATTTGATTTTGTTGTCTCGTAGAAGCTTAGGATCTCATTTTAACCATTGAGCTATACTCTATTTTTGGATTTTTAAAGTTTATGGATCAACCTAAAGGAATGCCAAATGTGACTCTAAGAGATGGAGGAAAAATGCAATTTCAAGGCACTAAAATGTAACCTATATTTTTGAGATTTTTGACAATGCAAAATAGGGATGATAAAATGCAAGCTATTTTTTGGAATTTTTGGAAATTTTGACAATCCAAATTTAGGGATAAAAAAATGAAAGTAATGCAAGCTAGAGATGATAAAACAAAATCTATGTTTTTAGATTTTGAGGCTTTGAAAACGTTGGAAATACAAGTCTAAAGGTATGACCCTAGGAAATTGAAGTGAAGCCAAGACCCTAAAGGATCAAAGGTAAAACTAAAGGAAAAAGGACAAAGGAAAAATTCAAGACTATCAATGATAATTTAGGGAGTTGACTTAATGATAATGAAAAAGGATAAAGTCTTTGACAAGGTCTAGACTCCCTATCAACATTGTAAGGTGTAACTCAAAAAAATTTAATTTTTGGAGTTTTACAAAGTCTAATTTAGGGTCTGAATGCAATGTGAGGACACAATAGAACAATGTGAGGAATACAATGCATTGATAATGCAAATATGAGGAAGACAATGAAGTGATAAATCAATGAATGACTTAGGATCTAAGGAAAAATGAGGAATAATGCAAGGTTTAGCCTAAGGAGACACATACAAGGTTGAAACAAGATTCCAAGGCTCTTAGTATATTTGAATTCTCATGTTTTGAGAGGTTTTCATTTGAAAATATTTGAAATGTTTAGAGAATTTCTTGAGAGTTTTAATGGGTTGTGTTTTGATTAAGAGATTTATTTATACACTCACACAAGACACATTGAACATAATGGATATTTTTGGATTGAACATAAATATAAACACAACCTAGGCTGAAAAGGATAATACTTTCTGAACCCTCACTTGGATTACTCCATATACTCAAACAAAGCAGACAAGTAGAGAACCAAGTTTCACTGGATCCACCTTACACGACACAAGAATCACTTGACTCTCTTACCCCAAAGTTCTAGAGACCTCAAGGAATTTATGTCTCAACAATGAATAACACGTATGGGACATCTTCATCAATCTGAACTTTTGTGTTAGCAAGTATAGGGTTTTTGGCTTCTAATACATTGGTTTGTAGTATGGGTATTTGGTTCAGGTGGTCAAATGGTAATACTCAATTAAGAGGATCCCATACCTTAGAACAAGGGTTTTTCACATCATGAGGATACTGGGGGAGAATACCATATGATACTTCATAATGATCATGACTTTAGTCACAATCATACATTTACATAGTGGTTCAAATGAAGATTGGATTTAACCTGTTATCACTTGGGTCATTCCCTTGGGGTCTATAATTTTTCCCACCAAGGTAGGCCCTCTAAGGAAAAATAAAGTTGGGTGTCTCTATCTCTTTTCTCTTACACCTACGATCTTGAAGGAAAGGGGATAGAATATTTCATGTAGCACCGGGTCCACCCTACGATGTGCAAGTGCACCAAACACTACATACAAAGCTCATTAAATTTTAGAAATGAAACGTTCTCTAAAATAATAAAAATAAACACATGAAGTTTTGGGAACACAATCCATTCTTCCAAAGTCCTATAAGAAACTTGTCAGTAATTTCAATGAAAGATATTCATCCCACAATTGCCAAGGTGCTGCATAGATTATTAGTAAAACATAAAACCCCTAATCTAATATAAATAAATAATATTGAGAAATAGAAAATATATCTCTAAAAAAACATGATTTAACCATCCAACTGTGCAACAAAACCTCCCAAGTCTGTAATAACTCACCCAAGGGCACATAATGTCAGATAGGAAAAATTGAGTTAGAAAATATACATGACCAAAGCTAACCACAGAATCTTAAAACATCATTCAATATATTTCTAATCATACCAACAAGACCATCAAAACAATTCATAAACATAAATAAATACCAAATCACCAATGCTTCTTTGATGAAGCCTCATTGATTTTCCTTTCTTCTCTAACATGCTATGTTGCTCTCAAGTAGACAAGTGTACCTACAAAATGAAAGCAAGTATGGACATAATGATGGAAAGAATAATAAAAACTTGTGTTTTGAGAGAATGAGGCCAAAGAGGCAAATTTATACACTTTTAAAGTTTTAATCGACATATGAGATCAAAGTTTAATCAACATTTATGATTGCATTTGAGAACTCAAAATTGGTAAATGACAAGTTTATGAAAAATTGATTTGTGCATTTGATAAATGCTAATTTATGAAATAAATATTACAAATTGGTTAGTGCATTTGGAAAGGAGAAATTAGTGGGAAGAAATTAGGGGAAGGTGTAAGGAGAAATTAAGGGAATTGAATAAGGGAAGGGGTGAAAAGTGGGATGGAGGCTATATTAATGAGATGGAAGCTAAATTTGTGGGAATATATCATAAAATAGAAATGAGGGGGAAATTAATAATTAGGAATTATTAATTCCATCACATTTAGACAGTTAATTAATTAAAATAATTATTTTTGGGAAAAGGGAATAATGGGGGTGAATAAATATAATTTATTTACCAAGACATGAAACCTTAGGACAAAGGGGACAAATTAATGGTTATTCGTGTAATGAATCACCAAAGAACCCTCAAAACATAAAGTCAAATATGAACTTAAAATTTTTTTTAAAGCATAAAGATATAGCATTCATAACATAGTGCATAAATTACCAAACTGCATAAGCATAAACAAAACATCAATGATCCACAAATGATCGTGCACAAACAGAAGACTTCAATCATATCCAAAGGTTCCATGACAACTCCATACACTTAGCAAGAACTGATGCAGGAACATCTAGGGTTCTTGGGGATCTTTCATGACCTTGGAGTTATTCCCTTCAAGATTAAAGAAGTTGTTTGTTTCAGGGCGGTCTGCAGAGATTTTGAGAGCGGTCAATCTATGTAGATCTTGGACAGGGGTAGTGAAGAGGGTTTGTTCCTAGTTGTTCATAGAGTCTATGTCTATGATCATGCTTCTCGAGGTGGAGCATTTTGTGAGATATTACCAATTATTTTTAATACCCACCCCTTAGTTTACTTTTCTGTTTCAATTGCTAAACTCTTTTAGGCCTTTTCATGTATGTGTTGGTTATTTCAGTTGGTTTGAGAATATTCATGTATTACATTTCATTATGTTATTGATCCATTGTGTAGTTATGTTATACCTTATATTTACATGTGATTTATGGCTATTGCATGATGGTTATTTATATGTTATAATGTCATTTTGATTATGGTTTTCTAACAATACTAACCCTATATCTGTATGCACATGGATCATTTGTATGTTTTACATTTATGCTTGGTGTGTTTGATATGATATGGGACAGAGACATAGTTACTTGCTTCGGAGAGATTCACACGATAAAATGGTCTCAACCATTGTTTGTTATATTATATGTATGTACGTTCGTCTTTGTGATGACAGGTTTGTAGGTACCAGGCAATGTCTTTCCAGAATTGGCAAGAGTGAGCGTGCTCTATCGCAATATCTCAATGGTAAAAGAGGGGAGATAATATTCAGGCCTAAATCCCTACCCTAAACCTTTACTTTGTCCTAGAAATGGACAAGAATCTAACTGACTATCCTATCTAAATCCATCAAGGTGATGTGGATTCGTGAGCATATCTGTGTGTGCTTGTTGTTTATGTTTTAGTTGTTTTCCTATTTAGATGGTTTTGAGTTGGATTTATGATACTTATGCCTTGTGTGTTTAATGATTAATTTATGATAATTATTAATGTTAATAATTACACCTTTGATAAGGTTAAAACATTAATATATTAAATATATGACTATTTAATAATTAAATATTAATTAAATGCCTATATTTAATTAATTGATTTAATTATTAAGTCTTAATTTAATAATTGAGATTTAATAAATATTAAATCTAAAAATTATAATTAATTGTACATTTTTAATAATTAAATATTACTTTAAAGTTGCATGCTTAATTTATTTAATTAAATTAAAATATTCTCATGCTTTTTGATTTATGACTTCGATTTTTGATTTTAAAGTTGAGTTGTACATTGTTTAAAGTGAAATTGAAATTAAAGTATTTATTTTAATTAATAATTAATAATCCTAATTAGGGTTGCACTTTTGTAAACCTAATTACTTGAATTTCTATATATTTGAATTGAAAGCCATTTGGAGGCAGTTCCATCAGGGGGAAGGATAATTCAGGTGGTTAAAGAATTTGTGGAAAGCTTAGGAGTATTTTGGATTTGTGATTGCTTTGGATTTGTATAAGATTCTTCTCATCAGTTACTAAGGTAGGATTTTGAAACTTGTTAATTCTAGCCTTCCAAATCCCTGTCTTCTATGCATCTGGATTGTTGGGATCCTTTGTCTGAAACTTCTTTGTTTGATGTTGTGTGTTTTAAATTGCTTAAAATTGAATTATAGGTTATTTGATCTTTCTGGTTATGTTTTCATTTCATGTATTGTTGTCAATTTTTTGAATTTGGGTCTAAGGGTTTCATTAAACTGTCTCGGTTGTAAAATGGGCATTAAGGTTTCATTTGATATGTATTGGTTTTCAAAATTAACATTAGGGTTTTGGATTTGTGAATGACATTTTTCTTGTTTGAAATTTTGATATTGTTGCTAAAATAGATAATAGTCTCCAGACCTGTAAAAATACCTTACCAGACTCTGTCAAAAACCCCAATTTCATATCTACATGGGAAACAAAAGAATAGTGGGGTTAACTTTTGCATGCTAGAATAATAAATTAATTGAATATTTGCATATTTCCTTATATTTAGTAATTTGCATGTTCCTTAAAGATTTCATTATCTTTCCCTTTAAAAATTCTTTGTTTTTGTAAAATAATAATAATTAATATATTGCTTAAAAATATATTGTTTAGATGCATGGTATAGTTTATGTTCCTTGTGATATTTTTCTTAAAAATAAATAAATATATATATATATATACTTCTACCTTAGAAATACTATGGCTTGAGAACATCTTCTTCTAAATATGTTTATATTTTTTGTCTAATATAAGAGGGAGCCGATGTCTCAGCAAGCCTTTTCTATGGCCTAAGTGAAAGATAAAGAAACTTTGGACAAACATTTATTAAGGGATTCCAAGAGTAAATCAGCATAGAAGTAAAAAAAAAAAAAATTTAAAATACTCGTCGCATTTAAAAACAAAATCTCATATAATATTTAATAAAGAAGCGCCCTCGTATCATAAACTCGGTTTAGTTATTCATATCGGTAGTGAAATTATATACTATTCCAGGGCTATTATTTGGAGACCGTTTTCAAACGACTCCCATACATACAGTAACACTCCTATGTTTTTTACAACTCACAAGTCATTATATTCTGCCGTATGGTAAAATGAAATACATGGTCGATGTTCTCTACGCACAAATCTGTCTCAATAACACAAGATTATTAATAGAATAAATAATTGATGTTCTCTAACAAATTCAATTTAAGATCATAAGTTAAGTAGTTTCTAATGGTCTAAATTAAAAATTTATTTTTAGTATAGTTTAATTTAATAATCTCTATATATAGAAATAGCCTAATAAATTCTAGTTAGATTTCATCATATTTTTACTAGTTATACTTTTTTTTAAAGTAAATAAGATAATTTGTTGTATAATTTTATCAGTCTAGAATCAAAAGAATTTTGACATGTATGAATTTAAGTCAAACATTTTTTTTAATTATAGTCTTGATCAAGATTTCCAATATAGATTTAGTTTGTATTTGTAAATTCAATCCATCACTTCAATTTTTTTTCATGATAATCTGTAAACGCTGCTGCCTTTAATCACTCACACAAAAATGAGCTTACTATATTTGTTAACTTGCACTTTGACAAAATTCTAGAGTATCCTGACATACAAATAATATAAGCATAGAAAAGTAAATGAATTAATAGATATCATATTTGTTTCTACTATTAAACTCAATATCACATATAATTTCTATGAGTAATTAAGATTTCATCTTGAGCCACATCTGAATGGACAAGATTATGAATCCCTATGATAGTTCTTTGTAACTATTAATGCAAATGAGAATCCCTATTTACCACATTCTCATAATAGATATTTTTAGAGCACTCTGCATGTTTAGTAATAATCTTGATGGTAGATGGAAGGTCTTTTTCCATATTAATTAATAAGAAAAGCCTAGGAGAGAGAAGAGAATTATTAGATAAAAAGAGAAATCTTAAATAATATTAAATGGAGAAGCACCCTCCAATCATAAAGTTCACAGAATACAGACTCTTTATTCATATCCGCACTGAGCATGGTGGTTTCAATTGGGATATTTGATAGGCATATTAGGTGCAGTGAATGTATATACTATTCTGTAATTCTGGAGGTGGAGGTTCCTCATGATGTATTTATAGAGGAAAGGCGGGCATGTCTAGGCATAAATCTGTCTCAATTATGACAATATTATAATCTGCCGTAGTAAAATAAAATTCATGATTCGTGTTCTTTAGCACAAATCTGTCTCAATAAGACAACATTATTTATAGAATATGTGATTGGTGTTCTCTAGACGCTGAAATTGATTTTCGAAGTAAAATGTTGGGGTACATTACTTGGGACAGTTGGATGGGGTCTTTCCAATGCCTCTTAACTGTTTATTGACCGGCATTTCCCAGACTTTAACAATCTTTCTATTTCTAAAACAAAACAAAAAAATGATTGATGTTCTCTAGAGGCTGAAATCGGTTTTCAAATGAAGTTTTACAATGCCTGTTGGCTGTTTATTGTTGTTGTTTATGAAAGGTTATAAGAAAATTGATGCTAAAAATTCTTTTTGTACATTTTTAAATGTCATGGATACTTAATATTTTCAAAGGTGAAAGATATGATCACAATTTCTTTTGGAAATTAGTTGGAATAGAACCAATAAATTAAGCCAACTCACACTACATATCTTCTATTTTGATTTACCATATTGAAAAATTTCTTGTATATCCTCCAATTAATTTACCACTTTTATAGAATCTCAAAATTATCTTAAATAAATCCATATATAGTAAATCCAAATCATCAATTAATAAACATGATTTTTCTTTCCTATACTTTAGTTCAAATTATTAAAAAGAAAATTGAAACGAATGAATCCTAAATGACATTGTTGCATCTTACCCTCTATAAATCTCAAGTTTACATAATTATATTCTAATAGAAAAAATAAAAGTAATAAATCTTGTTGGATTAAATTTATGGATGTAATTTGAAGATATAAATTAAATTAATTGTCTAATACACTATAATTATAATTTTATAAAAAAACTATTCATTATCTAGAATTATTTAATCAAAACTCAAATTAATTAAAATAAAAAATATCTATTTTTTAATTTTACTATTTATCTAAATTCTAACTTGTAATTAAATTATATTAAATATTATAACTAGAATTAATTATAGGCAAATACTAGCCACTACTACGTGACACTTGTTAATTATACAATTTGATAAAGTAAACAAGAGAATATGTTGTTTAATTTTATTAGCACTGATAGAAATATTGATAGAAATACTCATAGGAATATTGAAAAAAATATTGATAGAAATATTGATAGGAGAATTGAAAAAAATTTAAAAATATATTAGGTCAGACAAATAAATCATACCCTTTGTACCCAAATATTCCAATGAACCTAAAAATAAAGGGAGGTGAAATAGTTATTTTTTATGAAGCATCTTGAATTTTTATAGAATAACAAGTGCCACTAGTGGCCTCCAATTGCCATAATTAATTATAATTATAATTATAATTCTCATTTTCTTATAAATATTAAGTATATTTTAATTAATAGTTATTGAATAAAAATAAATATATTTAATGACTAAGCATTAGTTGATTTGTTATTTAGATGTAATTAGATTGTTAAAAATATTGTTATGCTCTTTTTATAGTATAATGTTTAGTTAGTACAAATTGGAATGGTGTATATAAATATTTATTACATAGGAAGTTTGTAATAGTTTATAAACAAGTCTCTGAAAAAAGGGGAATAGTGACCTATGATTGGTTATTGCTGCAAAACTAATTCACTATTTGTGCACACAAAGTGAATGCAATAGTATATTGCCTACGACAAGTACAACAAGTGTCACGTGTTATAATTATAATTATATATATTAATTTAATTTGAATTTTATTATAAATAGTAAGTATATTTTAATTAATAGTTATTTAATAAAATAAAATTATTATAGATTAAAAATCAAATAAGAAACTTTGTATAAAATCTTTAAAATAATATTTAATAAGTTATGTTTATATATATTATAGTTTCATTTCTATAATTATAATTGTAAAAATTTAAAATATAGTTATAAATTTTAAATGTAAGGTGAAACTTAAATAATATATAAAGGCTAAAAGTATATAATATTGTGATATAGTATTTTATATCATATATATTATAGAATAATATATATTATATATTAAAAATTGTAATAATTATTTATCATATATAGGTTGAAAATATAATATAGTAAATATTTTAGAATATATAATAGTTATATATTATAATATTGTTCAAATATATTGAAGTTGAACATTAATAATTATACTTTAAAAACTATGGTTAAAATAAAATCAACACAAAAATGATCAAAACTATCCGAAAAAAGGGATTGTAAATAAGTATTTTTTATATTTGTAAAATTTTTATTCTTGTGCCAAGTGTACATGTATATTTTTTAACTTTATAAATCTAAAAAATTATTTCTCTTCACATTGATTGGATGATTTGTTTTGGGTCTTATACACGTATTTTTCAGATAGAAGTGCACGATCAAAGTTTTCGGCTGCTATTTTAGAGGATATGAGTGTACTTGTTTCTTGCTACTCCTTTTTCGCTACTATTTTAGAGGATATGGGTGTAATTGTTTCTTCCTACTCCTTGCATGGCTTTCCTGTCCCACATTTTGTGGCGTCCGTTTGTCTACTTAGGTATTTGAGAGAAACGATATTTGAGCTTTCATTCAAACAAAACTTACGTATTTTGAGCTTTGAGCATCATTCAAACTTCCTTCGTTTGAGTTGCAACCAGCCTTTGCAAAGATAACATGTAAGTATTAGTGCTTTTCCAGTTTTAGTAGGTTGAATTTTTTTTATGTAAGTATTACGACTTTCCCAACTTTGTTTCTCAAACCTGTTTATTTGATTTTATTATTTGAGAAGTTCCAGGAAAGGCTACTTTGAAATTATGTTATTGTTTACCGAAATATTTGATTTGATTTTGCAAACATGTCTATCTGTTGTTCCTTCATCTGTAGTCCAGCTCGTTCGGATGCGAGTTCCTCTTCACAAGCTCAGACTTCTTCTTCAACGGACTCCAGAACCTAACTAGCCAATGCATATTAGTAAAATAATAGATGATTTAGTGGGTTAAGGGAGTAAAAACATTGAGCATAATTTGATTGGAATGTAAATCCCAAGGTTTTTTTTATCCCATTCAGTGTATGGGTAGATCTGGATATATGAAGAAACATTCCATGAACACCAACCTGGCAGCTTAAATTTAACCATTTTTATCTGTGAAGTAAATAGAAGGATGAGGAACAGCTGAGTTCTTTTCCAGAGGTTATAGAACAAATAAATTATTCTTTTACATTTAGTAGATGCTACATTTTTTCTTTAAGAGGTGAGATATTGTGAGAACACTTGCGAATTCTCAAGTGATTCCCTCATAGTTTCTAAAATTCTGGTCTACCAAATAATTATATTACCCCATTTGGAGTTCTATTCTTATTGGCAATAGAAGGAGAAAAACATGAACACTGCAATCTTTATGTATCGAAAGATTTAACAAAATAAACTTTGTATTGACAATGATTTTGGAAAATGTGATGCAAAAAGTGCATACATCTGTTCTGATTGCATAAAATGGTTACTATTTTATATTATGAGATTTTAATTTTCTCATTCATTCAGATTAAAGAAATTTCCTATTTAACCTTTCTAATTTGATCTTTGCCACAAGGCTGGACCATGACTGCATAGAAGGCCTCTATTTTGCATAGAGCTACAAGGTTATTGATACTACAGTTAAGTTTAAATTTTGTTTGCTTCTTTCTGAATTTTGGTCTTGTTTCTCCTCAAGATTCCCAAAGATAAAAATTCAAGGTTAGAGAGACTCAGGGAATTTCAGAGGGGTCAAGAAGATGCTGATATGTTGAATCTTCATCAATGTTATCATCATCCAAAATGCCCAATTCAAATGGCAATCCATTGTTTGATGAATCAGGGCAAAGTAGATGCTTGTAGATGTCGAATCCTCATCAGTGTCATCATCATCCGTTACATTTTCTTCAAATCTATGCAAAGCATTGGTCTCTGCAGTAAAAGAATATACGGAAGAATGTGAGCCCAAATCTTCTTCTTGTTGAACTTCCTTGTGAATAGAATCCTCCCCCATGTTCTCTGTTTGACAAGTTATGGATATCTCTCTTGGTAGGCTTCTAGATCTCTCTATCACATTCTGGGGGCTCTGTGAGAAAGAATACACAGTTGATTCATTACCGTTTTCATCTTTGCCTCTGCCACCAGACGAAATTTCTAATTTTGCAGTTGTTGAAGATGGATGTAAGGATTCACGCTTTGCTTTCTCCTTCACTCGCTTTCACCAACCATGAAGGGATTCTCTAATCTCCTCCCTAATCAAGGAGAACCCATCTGTAAGCAACCATAGGAAAGCTCAAAATAGATAATGATTATCAAATAACAAGCATTATTTCTTGGGTTGTTCATATTACAATTCAATACATCTCTTAAAAAAAAGAATTCTAAACACTTGCCATCCAGTTTGAATTTACCTCATTTCTATATTCATTAAATTTTGAAGCAAAGTATCTGTCTATGACATCTCTTACATAATTTTGTTTTTGCATTCATGTAGATGTTAGTAATAACTGAGAGGCGGGGGGGGTGAAATAATGGCCTCAAACTTTTGTCCTTTTAAACTTCAATCCACCAATTAATAAACCTCATATTATTAAGTCCCTACAAGATGTATGCCTTTGAAATACTTGAAATAAATAATTGTCTGTCGGTTTACCTTGTTTGTCCTTCTTCTCCGTAATGACTGATAAGCAGTAAAAATTATTTACCGATACTTAGTAAATATGCAGAGTATACCAGTCAATCCATAGATGCATATGTGAAATGTAAAACAATAAAGTAATGAACCATACACACAACACAAGGATTTTAACATGGAAACCCTGTTAAGGGAAAAACCACTGGGACCGGTACCCCAAATTTTCACTCTTCTGAAGTGAGCCCTGTTAGAAGCCAACCTTATTAAAGGTTACAAACACACTGTTAAGTGCGACCTTGTTAGAGGATTTTTATACATAGGTTGTCACTTAGTATTTGGCTTCTACGCTACCATCCTTGAATCAACCTCTAAACTGTCAATAGGCTTTATGCTAATCTTACTACCATCCTTGAATCAACCTCCTTCTTAGACTGTCAATAGGCTTTAGGTAAGACCAATGCTACTATCATGATTCAACCTTCTGGTAATCTGTTAGGATATACCTCAATTACAAAAGACTGTTAAGTCCTGCTCTGTTAAGAGAGTTAATGCTTCAATGGTTAAACTGAAACACAATGACATGTTTCTAATGCAACTTTGAATTGCAGATATTCAGATCTATTTACGTACAATACCTTTATGATCAATGTATCAATTCTATTCCTTTGTTCTTCATTCTTTATGCTATGTGATGCTGTGCTCCACTGAGTGTCGGTGTCTGCAGAATTCTTTAGCTCTCCCTTAGCTTGATTGATCAGGACTGTATGAAGTTTGACCTTCATCAGTTTCTCTTTAGCATCTTATATCAATTCACTCCCCCGTGTATCTGAGTGCTTTCAGAAATGAATTATTCTTTTCTCTTATATAGACATGATATTCCTTAATTCTTGGTTCTTAATTCTTGATTCTTGGCATGAAAAACAATCCATCCAAATTGATTTATGGCTTTAACTCCTGATTTATCTCGTAGTTATCTTCTTGCTAGCTGTGTAAATCATCTTTAAATCACTTACTTAACTGTGGTCGAATAAAACAAATAAAACAACTAGTTAAGTCTTTCTTTAAGCTCTGCCAGCTAGATATTTTGTCATTTTCTGATCTCTCTGTTCTGTCAGTCAATTCTGTAGTTCATTGCCGGTAACAACTGCCAGTTCCATTGGTATAACTTTAGTTAGCTTCAGGATCTCCATTCATCGGGCATCATTGGTTCTTGCTCGTCGGGCAACACTATTATTAGCTCGTCGGGCATCTTATGATTCTGCTTCATCGGGCAACACTATCTTCTACTTGTCGGGCATCACTGTGACTTTATCTCTGTCTTTACCGATGGTGTGCACTCCACCAATGTAGTTTGTCACTTGGTGAATACTTGACTTTTATGCATTACTGAAAGAATAAACTCTATTCTATTGATTCTCTGAAGTCTTTGGCATTATGTATATGACCATACAAATGATATCAAGTTGACATCAATGACAATACAAACCATTAACTGATTTAATATCTTGCATCATCTTCAACTTTACATTGTCAAACATTCAGTCAATTACATGTCATCAATCTCTCCCTTTAGCATTGATGGCAACATACTATATTATCACACTATACTATTTCTAATACAACATTAAATGCAATTTGAGATTCATCAAATTACCAAACAGTTTGTTTTGATAACTGATAAAAATGTCTGACTGCTAGTAAGCTTTGTGTTAGCTTAGATTTGATTCTTGCAGCTTTCTTGTTTCTTCTTTTGATATTTTGTGTCCTTTTTCTGTGTTAATTTCTCTCTCTTTTTCTTTTATGTCTCTGTCTTGTATTTGCAACTTTTATACAAATACTCTCCCTATGGATATGATCTCTCCCTGTTTGGAGTAATTTGATAATGAATAGTTTCTGAGGATGATGATAATATAAATACATTCTCTCCCTTTGGTCACATTAATGCCAAACAAATATTTTCACAAATATCTGAAATTATGTCAAACAATTTCTTCTATCCATAATATATTCCTTGAATTTCCCTTATCCATCATCAATACAATAGTTTTCTCTGGTGCTTGGTTCTGATATATACCTTTCTGTATATAGATGTAGCTTTGAAGTTTAGCTTCTACTTGCATTAATCATGAATGATATTATGATAATATATGGCTCATGCAGCTTTCAATCCTTTTACTGACTATTAGACATGGGTTTGACCCCTAGTCTTTTCCTCAGGTACTCAAATGTATCCTTGGGCAATGTCTTGGTGAAGATATCAGCCAATTGTTCTTTTGATTGCACATATTCAAGTATGACCTCTTTTTCTTGAACTTGTTCTCTTAAATAATGATACTTGATGGAAATGTGTTTAGTCTTTGCATGCATGATTGGATTCTTGGAAATATTTATTGCACTGGTGTTATCACAATAGATAACTAATGGTTCTATGATTTTCATATGCATACCTTCCAGTAATTGTTTGATCCATGTAATGTTTGAGCAGTTTGCAGCAGCAACAACATATTCTGCTTCTGCAGTAGACTAAGAGATGCATCCTTGCTTTTTGCTAATCTATGTGACAAGTCAATCACCCATAAAGAATGCTCCTCCAGTTGTGCTCTTCTAGTCATCAATATTTCCAGCCCAATCAGCGTCGGTAAACACTTTTAGTTCAAATTTGCCTTCTCTTCTATACCATAAGCCAAATTCCTCAGTATTCTTCAGATATCTTAGAATTCTTTTCACAGCAGTT
>MU227773.1:30517-54320 GCA_018584345.1 Thuja plicata
TCACTTTATCCTAAGCCTTTATTTAATTAAAAGGAATTTCCTCCTCTTTTATTTAAATAAAAAATCCTCACTTTTCTTCTTATCCTATGTTGCACAAATAAAGCATTATTCTTATTTTATAAAAAAGTAAAAAAGCACTTTTTGTCTTATGTGGGACACAAAAGTCAACTCCTATTTTTCTATTGGAGGATATTTGTGCACAAGGATCAAGCTTCTATTTTTTTCCACCCTTGATTAAGACTTTTGCCTCTTAATCTCAATGGTCCATTTTATCTCACTTCTTATAAAAGGAGAGCTCTCTCCTTCATTTTGACATCTTAGGTTTTAATGCTAATGTTATGCTGCAAGTTTTCTAGGTCATTTGGAGCTCTTTGAAGACATTCTACATCCAAGCTTGGAAGATTTTTGTTGCATTTCATATAGTTTTCATATTTGTTTTCATATTTACATTATAATAGCATTCATAGCTTCATTTCATAACTTAGTTTCCTTTCATGCAATAGAATAATCTCACGTAGTCTAAATAGGAAGGCTTGGTAACACTTGTTCTTTCCTTTCATAGATTAGTTACATTGTACTTTCATTTTCATAGACTACTTTGCATTATCATTTAGATTTGCATTGCATACATTTGGTTTCATTGGAGATATTGGCATTCTTGCCCTTGTTTTCATTATGAATCTCTCATTGTATGGTTTATTGGCAAGGTCATGAGTTTATAGCTCTAGCTGAGAGCAATTTTACAAATCTCGCAACTCCATACATAGAGAGCTATGGATCGATTTGTGAGGGCTCATTCTTGACTTTCCTTGCATGTAAGGATCTATAAAAGTGCACTACTTTTGTGTGTACAGTCCTTAGTGGTCATGATGCGAAAAAAATGGTTGATGAGTTCAAGAATAATGTTTGGGAGCTAGGGGAACAGATTAAGGCAGCTAAGTACCGACGGTCCTGCCTTAGATAAATTGATGAGGATGGAATCTCCCACCTTATCCAAACCTTCAATGACAACAAGAAACAATAAAGTTTCTCTGGAGGCCGGAGAAAACCCAAGCATTTTGTATTATTTATTCTTTCGAAACGTAAGTTCCCAGATCCTAGAATCCCAGATCTCAAATTTTGTATTCTTTCAAGTGATCTATGTCCTGGTCCCCGAGCTCGACCGGTCACTTTCAGAAGCAGTTAATAAAGGTTGTCAGAAGGTAGTTGGCTACATCAAGGAGCATTTGATCAACAGTTGGTTTTCTCACAGATGGTCTTCTTGAGGCACCACTTCAGAGGTACACCTGGCACATTGGAGACAGGGGACCACATTTCCCATTTATGAGGCATGTAGCCTTGATCCCCGGGGATCTGATTTCTTCCTTCTCTTTCCTGGCTCTCTTCTCAAGGTTGATTCTTCCGCTCTACCTTCTTGTCTTATTCTTTTGACATGTCAGGCCTATTCTGTCTCAAGATCTTTTGTAGGGCGGCGCAGGTAGTACCGGCCCCCAGATAGTGTATTTTATTGCAGTGTAGTATAAAATAGGGTTAGTGTTAGGGTTAGATAAAGATGTGTATAAATAGTAAGTCCGGCCCATTTCCAAGCATCAGAAAAATTGATGATTTTTCTATCCACAATAATAGAAAAGTAGTATTTTCATTTCAGTTGCAAAGCTCATTGCTCCATTTTTTCACCTTACAATAGTTAGACGCTCCCCTGGAACCACCATTGTATCACGCACTAGTGCTTGCTGGAAGAAATATTAATGAAGAAGGGAGAGTTATTTGCAATGATGTTGTTGGCATTCAAACTTCTGAGTTAATGGTATTTTATGTTTCATGTTCCTTATGTCTTCTGCTCTGATATTTCAAGTAGCTTAACAACCTCTTTTCCCTTGCTACTGATAAAATATGAACTGATGGTTGTGTATTTCTTCAGTATTTAGTGTAGTATATCAGAGCATTATTGATGTTTTGAATGTTTAAACATAACTATAGATAGATGAAGTATTTCTGACCCTGTAGGATCTTTTTCAGTTTATTTTCTAAGTGTAGAATGCTTGGAGAAACATCACCTTCCTGAGTCTCCAGAGAGAATGAGTTGAAGAAACCAGCTATCCCCCTCAAAAATAGTCACTTCTCCCAACTGATCCCTGCACCGTCGTGACCCAACACCCAGGTGCTTGGAGGCCTAGGGAATCTAACTTCCCCAGATAGCCTTTGCAGGCAAAGTTGGCTGGTACCCCCAGTACCCGGTGACAACTTATGACTGTTGGCAGACCCGGTCAGTAAAATCCAATCAATAAAAATTGGCACTAGAAGGAGGGCATGAACTCATCCCCCTCTTGAGATTTTGATTTTACACCTCCTGAAGGTTCCCTGAGCTATAGTTTTAGGATTCAAGCCTTCAGTGGGATTGGGTCTTTCTCCCTAGCAAAATTTGAGAGAATCCTTAGGTCTGCCCCAAACCCTAGAAGGTTTGTTGAACTCGAGCCTCCTATTCAAAAGAAGCGGACCTCAAAAACCATGCCAGCCACTATCATCTGGGGGTCTAGCATACCTCAGAATACCCAAACTTCTCAGACAATCCCAAGAACCAGCACTCAAACTACCCAAAATCTAGTTCCCCCAATGGCTGCATATTTTGGTAACACCGGGTCCCCAATGGGAACTTTTCTGGGTGCAATCAATGATTTACCCTCGCATCCGGAGAAGATCTACCCATGATATGAGAACTTAGGCTCACGAACCATAGAAGAGCATTCATAGGCATATAAGGATGCCATGAACTGACACCGGATCCAGCATGAAGATGTCGTGACCTAGATGTTTCCCTTGTCCTTAGGACAAGGCGAGTTGAACTGGTACCTTGACCTTCCTACCAACTCCATTAACAGTTGGCAGGACATGGAGGATTCCTTCTTGGCTGCCTTTCGCATACATGTGGACCTAGCCTAGTCCCATAGCCAGTTCATCTCCATTAGGAAGGAACCCAATGAACCTCTTGTAGCATTCAACCATCAGTTCCAGTGCACCTTGAAGCGGTGCACGGGCCCTTTCATTCCATCCCCAGAAGTAACCATACAGACTAACCTTAATGCAATAGACCCCTTCATTGCCACTCTCCTTTGGAGAAAAACCACCATGGGTGACCGGGACACTTTGGCGAAGGTTTAAAACCTAGCCTTAGAATTATCCCGTGGTCTCAAAAAATCCCCAGGCAGGATTGGGTAGAGCATGCCCTTCAACATGATCCCTGGCAGAACAACGTACGTCGGGGGGTATAACCCCAATCTAGCAATGGGTGCTCCCTCAATGGCAATGAATCTCCCACCATCGCTAATAGACCATCAAGCCTGGTACGTTTATCCATTGTAAACTCAAGTAGTACCAGGTCTGGAAGCCTTCCCTTAGAATCAGTAGCAGTAGGCACAACAGCCTCAGACACAACCAGCCGGAGTGTCCTTCTTTCAGTCATCCATGACTAGAGGATTTCTACCCTCGACTCCAGCTAATATTGTTGCCTTCCTGGGAAATCAACAACAACAACCATCACACTGTGATGCCAATACTCAATTGACCGCCGAGGTTGAGTCCCTCCGATGAATGTTGTCTACCTTGACTGTGGACATGGGTCAACTGAAGGCGGGGTCCTATGCACCCCAAAATTCTAATTCCCAGAGGGGGAATATATTCTCCGGCCAACGAAACAATAATGTCAGGGGAAGAAACTTCAACAATGAGCCTTGGCCCAATCAATAGCAATGGAACAATAAAATGAACACTGGAGGTCCACCTCCGAACCAAAATGCCAACCAAAGTGGTGTTGGACCATCACATTTCACACCAGTCGCAGACTTCCAGCCCATGACTAATTAGTGTAGATTGCATGACATGGGCTCACACAATGAGGTGAATTATGTCACATTGGAGAAGTTCATCATGATCTCCCAGCTAGATAGATAACAATCGCATGATGCTACTCCCCCAGAGCCTCCTGTGCAAGAGTCAACCCACAGTGCCTTCACCTGCGAGACCATCTTCTTCAGAACTTTCAGGGAAGATGAAGAGGAATCCAAATTGCATGGATTCTTTGATGAATCTATCTCACCCTTTGAGGCCAATGCCTTCACCAACCCATGGACTCCATACAATACTCGTAGTTAGGTTGGTAAAGGACCAGCTTACATGCCCACACCCCCTATCAAGGACACTCCTCCCCAGGATAACGCAACTGACCGGCCTTCTCCTCTAAAAGGTTCTAACTCTAACCAAGTGAAAGACCTAGCTGAGGGCAGTCACCAATTCCCCAGATGAAGATTTGACATTACAAAGGTGTTAGAATAGACCACCACCTCCATGACCTTGATGGAGGTTTTGCTAAACTATCCCGAATAGAAGAAGTCTCTTCTGAAGCTCTTGGAAAACCCAAAATTCATCAGTCGCCCACCCAAGAATATATCATTCAAGGATGCCAATGTGGCTATCTTTCAGGGAAACAATGAAGATCCTCCCTTCCTACTAGGCCTGAATATCCAAGGCAAAAACATACACAATTGCCTAGTAGACTTTGGAGCTTAAGGTAACATCATGCCCTTATCCATATGCCAGAAGCTCGGATTCCATCCCACCACATCTAATGGTGCAGTGATCCAGCTGGATAACACTACCGTGAAAATGGTGGGGTAATTGAAGAACGTCTGGATACAGCTTATCCAGGACCCCATGATAGCCAGCATAATCGATGTCCAAGTGGAGGACATCCCAGAGACTTATGGGATGTTACTAAGTCAGAATTGGTTGAAGTCCTTGAACAGATACTTTTTGACCAACTTCTCCCACTTATGGCTCCCCTGGGAAGGAGAATCAAACAAGATCTGGGTTGAAAGTGAACCCCAGATGAAGCAAGCCCTTACCAAGGTCGAAAGGGTCAGTGAGGTCTTCTTCTCTGAGACTTCCCCTGGGGTATACCAACCCTTTGAAATCTTAACATTCAATTTCACCCCCGGGGAGGATCCCATAGTGCTGTAGAGAACCCAAGACCTAGAAGAAAATCTGAGAGTTGAGGTTGACTCTCAAGGTGTCACAGCGACCCCCACCACACTCCTGTCTAGCACTTGGTGTCGAGTACACTATCAGAAACATTCAGAACTTGAGTGTGGGCCCTGCCTTTTGGTTGCAACCTGGCACATCAATGCCTTCCAGAATAGAGAATGTATAACTGATTCCCCAAAGCCCAGTGTTCCTACGGGATGCACTCCTTTGGTGCCATCTCCCCGGGAATCCCAAATTCAAAATCCTCTGGAGGTAAACCCCACCCACACGCCAATAGTTTGGGAGGAAGCTCCTCCCAAGTCCGCCAAAAGTAATCCAAAGGCTACTCTCACTCCCCAGCCCCAGAATGCAAATAACAATTTGTGGACCCTCAAGTTCGATGGGTCCCGATCCAAACAAGGCTGTGGGGCCAGAGTAGAATTAATCAACCTGTGAGGGAATTCCTTCCTCGTATCCTACAGACTATAGTTCAATTACACAAACAATGTTACAGAGTACGACACTTTGGTCCTTGGACTCTTATTTGTGTTAAGGAAAGGTGTCACCCACCTCCGGGCTCTGGGTGATTTAGAGTTGGTTTTCAAACAGATTCGGAGTCAATATACATGTCATGACAAGAGACTGGCCGCATACCACAATCAAGCTTGGAGCCTTATTGAATATTTTGATGCCTTTGGCATTGATCTTATTCCTTGGTGACGGAACTATGTCCCAGATGCCCTTTCCATTTCTGCCAGCACACTTGAGCCCATGGCTGGCTCGCGACTCCAGAGATTTTTAGTTGAAATGGTCCCCACCCTGTCCATCCCAGATAATGTCACCAACTTTCAGGTTTTTGAGGATGATCAACATATCCTAGCCTTCATGGCCAATGTTGGTGTCTTTGAAGACCGGGTAGTGGAGGAATGAGACCATGATGATGTTGGGTAGGGTGATGAAGATGATGGGATCATGGACCTACCCACTAATACCATCCTGAAGGGGATGGTTACGCTTGAACAAATCTTTGACTCAGACCCTTGGGACTGGGAAAAGATGTCATCTTCCTCTGAGGGAGGAAAGTTTGAAAGGGTAAACATCAGTCAGCCTAGTGAAGAAAAGATGATCCACATTGGCACCTCCTGCTCCCCTGAGGAGAAGGAGAAGATTCTTGTGGTTCTCTGAGAATACATAGATGTAATTGCATGGGGATATGAAGATTTTAAAACATACGACACATCTATTATGACTCATACTATTCCCCTGAAACCTAATGCTAAGACTTTTTGGTAAAAGCAATGATCGGTCAACCCACTCATCGAGCCTCTAATTCATCAAGAGGTAGAAAAATTACTGTCAGCCTGGATAATCTTTCCAATCTGGCACACTACATGGTTTGCCAATCTAGTCCCTGTGAGAAATTAGAGCGGTGAAATTTGCCTTTGTGTAGATTTTTGAAACTTTAATAAGGCCTCCAAGAAAGATAATCACCCTCTCCCTTCATTGGCTGAGGTGTTACAGATAGTGAATGGATCCCAGATGATGTCATTCTTGGATGGGTACTCCGGGTATAACCAGGTCATCGTTAAGTATGAAGATAGGGAGAAAAAAGAGTTTACCACCAAGTGGGGAATGTTTGCTTACAAGAGAATGCCCTTTGGTTTGATTAACGCAGGGGCCACATTTAAAAAAGCCATGGACATTATGTTTGAGGGCCTTGTGAATCGGTGCATAATCATCTACATGGATGATTTAACCATCTTTTCCCAGGACAGGTGTGACCATTCTGCCCATCTCGCTCAGATCTACGAGAGATGTCACCGGTATGGAATATCCCTCAACCCAAAGAAGTGCATATTTGGGGTCACCAAAGGGAAGTTTCTTGGGCATATCATCTCCAAAGAGGGCATATCCATTGACCCTGAGAGAGTTGAAGCATCGCTAAACTTACAAATTCCCGGCAGCAAGAAAGAGATGCGATCTTTCTTCAGAAAGATCAACTTCTTCCAGCGATTCATCATGGGGTTCACTGAAATAGTTAAACCACTCAATGAAATGATAAAGAAAGATACCAAGATTGAGTGGAGTCCTGAAGCAAAGTAGGCATTCACCCAGATCAAGCAGACAATAATGGAAGCACCTATCCTGGCTAGTCCAGACTACTCCCTTCTATTTTACATTTACTCCTTTTCTTTTCCGCATTTCATTTTGGTGGTGTTGACTCAAAAGGTTGAGCAGGAAGAAAGACCAATAGCTTTCATGAGCTCCCCCTTCAAGAACACCGAAGTCTGGTATTCATCACTAGAAAAATAGGCCTTTGATCTCATTCGCGCCGTGAAGAAATTATGGCATTACATTCTCCGAAGCAAGGTACATGCTATCGTCCCGGACCAAGCTGTGAAGCCTCTGCTGATGCAAAGTGAGTTGGAAAAAAGACAAAGGAAATAGATGGCCATCCTCTAGGAATATGATTTAGAAATGTAGCTCATGAAGATAGTCCAGGGCCAAGGACTGAGTCAAGCGATGGCACAAGAGACTCCCCGCATAGAATGTCAAACTTACATGGTGGAGTCCATCACTCAAGACCCATGGTATACTAATCTGGTATATTTGCTACTGAATAACAAATGCCCTGAGGGATTACCTCCCAATAAACACCGCACCCTGCGGATGAAAAGCGCTCACTTCATGATCAAAAACTTTGTGCTTTACCGCAGGAACTACGAGGGAGTGTACCTCCGGTGCATCGACAGGGACCAAGCTGTGAAGATGATTGATGAATTTCATGGGCAGTTTGGAACTGGACATGGCTCAGCCGATGCCATTGCCCATCAGATCCTTCAGGCCAGATACTATTGGCCCTGTATATTTAAATATGTTTACACTCATGTTAGAAAATGTCACACTTGCCAAACCACGGTGCATCATGAGTGTAACCTAGCTATGCCTTTGCAACCAGTCTTCAAGGCTAGACCCTTCACCCAATGGGCATTTGACTTCATTGGGGAAATCAACCCCAACTCATCTACCAATCACCAGTACATTCTTACTGCTACTGATTACTACACCCAGTGGTCTGAGGCTATACCTTGCAAGAATAACATGGCAGACATAGTTATCAAGTTCTTGGAAGAAAACATCATCACAAGGTTTGGAATGCCCTTTGCTTTGGTATGTGACAATGGTCTGGCATTTTCTTTAGCGCAGTTACTCGAGTGGACCTATGATTGAAAGATCACTCTAAATTTTTCTAGCAATTATTACCCCCAAGGGAACGGTGTTGCTGAATCTACGAATAAAAATCTACTTGAAGTGATCAAACACCTGCTAAAATAGAATCTCCGAGATTGGCACCAAAAGTTAAAATTCTCCCTCTGGGCGGATCACATTCGAATCAAGGCTGCCCTGGGAACATCCCCATTCCATTTGGTTTATGGCCAGAACCCTTTGTTCCCAATTAACTTACAGATCCCAGTTTTGCAGTTTATGCAGGAATTCAACAACCGGGATAATATTGTGGAGGTTCGGCTCCTAAATCTGGTGCAAATGGAAGAACAGTGAGATGCAGCCCTCAAACATTTTGCGTGTCATCAAGCAGTGATAAAATAATGGTTTGACCACAGAGCCCAATACAAGGCTTTTCAAATTTCAGACTTGATCCTATTGTGGGACAAGGCCTGGGAAAAGAAAGGAAAGCACACCAAGTTCCAATGGCTCTGGCTCGAACCGTATCTAATCTTAGAAATCTGTAGGATGAACACTTACCACCTTAACACCATGATTGAAGAACCTATCCCATTTCCTGTCAATGGACAGTTTCTCAAACACTACTTTGAGTAGGGTAAGTTTGTCTGAAATTGTACTTTATGTAAAGCCCTCCACTTGTAAATATTTATTTCCTGGTGCCTTGTTGGGAGGTACCATCTCTTGTAAATAGCCTTGTTGGCTGCCCTATAGGGCAGTCCTCTTTTGGTGGTTTTTGTTTTTATTTCTGGTTTTCTTTTTGGGTCCCAGCATTTTGTTCTCTCTTGTAAGGATTGTAATGCTTCGCATAAACCCTGGTCTCCGATACGATGTCTATAGCATGGTGAACTTAAGAATCTGTCTTTAGCATAGTGGAATCAGTCCGGTCTTTGGAGCTATTTTATAGGTTTGGTGGTACATTCTAAGCAATCTCCATCAGTTTTATCCCCGGAGGTCTGCCAAACGGTGAAATATAAAATAAGGAACAAGTAATCGGACACACTAAGGATAGATCGGTTGTACTGGTTGGTTGACCCAAGTCTGAACTTTTAAAGAATTCTTTCCAGGTCCAGAGTTTCATCCCCTACTCAACATGTGAAATAGGTGGAAAGGTGAAAGAATTATCACCATTAAAATTAGATAAGCTTAAGCTTAATGGTGAAAGAAGTAGCGCCCTACCACCCAGAAATGTACAAAATAACAAGAAAAGGGGAAGCAAGACGAAGCTCTGGTCTTCGGGAGAAATGGACAAATCTGATGAATGTGGTTCAATGTAATTACTGCCTCTTCTCTACTCCTCTCGAAGGTCATCATCTTGATTTCCTTCCAAAGCACACACTCCACCACTGATGAAAAGACTATGGGATGGATCGCGTGTGGCTAGATTTTCTCAGACGTGTTGCTCTTTGCCTATAAGATACTTCGAGTAGTGAATTGTTCTAGTTTTGCTAACCAGAGATTTTGTAGTTCTCAAATGTGCTAAGGTATTTGTCCTAGATAGTCAACATTTTTTATGCCCTGTATCCCCATCCCTACATTTTGTGTGCAAAATGTTGGGTCCCCCTTCTTTTTTTGTTTTTCTTTTTGTTCTTGTCTTGTCTTTTTCTTTGTCTTCTTTTTGTTTTCTTTCTCAGGGTTTTCTTCCCCGTGGTTGTGCTTTGTTTTGTTGGTTTCTCGTGCCTCCAGGACCCTGGTCTTGGAGTTGGTCATCCTTTGTTGGGAGCCATACTTTGGACTACGGGATTCTCCATCATGATGTTCTCTTTCCTTAAGGTGACATCATCGCAGGGAATCCCTGGGCCTGGAGTCCGGAGGTCTGTCTGTCCAGAGTTTGTGGATGGGAAGGTGGCTTTCTTTTTTACTGCGAGTATAAATAGAAGTTACCTATCATTTTCACATTTACCATGATTAAACACTTAAGCAATCAGAGCAATTTGCAGCAAATTAATGATAATCCAGTGCTAATCATTTCCATCATTTCTGAGTGATTGTGAGTGGTTTGTGGTGGCTAGTTGTGATCATTTGGTAGTTGTGGCTATTGCAGGGCTTCCGTGGAGGCTTATTTTTCTCTCCTTTCTGCATTCTTAGGTTGGTGCCTCCTCTCCCTTCAGCTTTCCTTCTATTTGGTGTTGTTTGTTTTTGTTGCCTTTACCTTTTTGTTTTGTTCATCTTTTGTTTCTTTCTGGTTTGCTGCCCGTTGGTGGGTCAGCTCTGCCAGATGGTTGTCCATCCTCTATGTAGGTGTAATCTAGTCTGTATATAGTGTAGGAAGTTATAGATATTCTATGCTTTGCCTAGGTTTCTTGTAGATATTCGTTCTACGGTGTATATATGTTTAAACTTGGTATATATTTATTGTATATCCCTCTAATCTGCATGTGTATATCCCTCAGCTCTGATGTATATCCTATGTGTATCCTACCAGGTAACTTGGCAAGCTTGCCATGCTTCTTATGTCATTGGTTTTATGTTTACAAGCTCATTCTGAGCATAATACCACCTGTTTGAAATTCGGCTCTCGACCAGTTTAAAATAGATGGTTTTCTCTCTCCTTCATAAAACCAGCCTGGCCCTCATTTATGACCCATGCACACATTTAAGTCTATCCAAGTGGCCTTCACTTTTTGTGCATTCAGACAGTTAGCTTCATTGTCATCACCATAACTCCCATTTATTACTCACCCACATGGCACCTACGTGGGTCTGACGGTTTGCCCTTTTGTATACTTCTATGTCGGGTCTCCGGGCTCTGCGTCTCCTATCATCATCCATCCCTTGTCCTTCTTACCAAATGTGATAAAATTCCCAGACCTAGATGGTTAATAAAATTCCTAAGTTCATGATATATATATGTATGCTTTTTGGAGTTTTTGAACTAAGCTGACTTTTCAAGGAAAGCAAACACCGCAGTGGTAAGATCTCTAAACCCCAAAGTATTTACTTATTTAATGCATTCTGACGGTCACTCTGCCTTGCAAATTTCTAGAGTAGTACTCTCAAACATGTCTGAAGCATCCGCATCCTCACCACCCAAAAGTCCAAAACTTCACTCTATAGCAAGTACTAGGGTGGCAGTAAGATCTAAAATGGAGAAGGCTCTGGAAAAGATGCCTTTGAGCCTGAAATATGTAAAGGATAGAGTCATTGCAGGCTCAAAGATTGAGTCTAAAGTCCAGCTTCTTACCGACACTAGCATTGGAACATGGCCAGAAATGCAGGCCTTGGTCAAAGTTATGTACATTCAGTGATAGGTTGGAGATCCTTTGGCCATTAAAATTGGAAACTCTAGGATCCTTAAAGTGACTTGCTTCCCGTGCTCGGTGTAGTCACCGGAGCTTATTCTCATGCTCTTGGCTCTTTAAAACACATCTATTCGGGCTGCTATGCTCACACCACCGGAGCCAACAGGGTACCCCACTCCTTTAGTGTCTCTTGACCCTGATACCTTCTAGAGGAGCTTTGGAATCCCTCAATTTTCCAAGCCAACTGTGGTCACCCGATCTGATGCCTTGGCCCAATTCAAGCAATTGGAGGAGGTGGCCCGCATATATATGAACAACAATTGGCTCAAAGTCCCAAAGACGGACCCCAAGAGGATGAAGCTAGAGATCCCCAGGTCCAAATTCAAAGAGAGCATCCAGATGGGGATCATAGCACTAAGTCGGGTCTTTGGGCAATAGCATGGCTGAGAATTTTCTAGATGGATGTACTACTTCTTGCTTGGTATAAGTACAGTAGGGGAGTTTTTTCACTGGGTGGCCATAATTTCAAATCATGTTGACTCCCAGTTCCTTCAACTGGCCAAGAAGAAGAAATTTTATATGACTTCTTATGTTATCTGGCCCTGGTACAGCAGAGACCCCACACCAATGGGCTACTCACTGATAGTGTACTCAGGATCGGCCCAGATCAGAAGGCCCCTTGGGACTACTTCCCACAAATACAGTGGGAAGCCAGTTTCTCTAGTTTTTGCTGAGTAAATGACACGTTCATTTACTACCACCTGCTCACACCCACCCGAGATGCAGGATACCACCTGTCCATAGAGGTGATGAATTTGGTCCAGAGTTACAAACATTATTATATACAATTGCAGTAGCATACTTATATAAGGGTGACCGGCTTCTCCGGGAAACCCTACTTGTTGCCCAAGCACTGGGGGGACAATATAGTCCTCCTGGAATATTTCTAGCAGATAATGGAGCTACATGCC
The DNA here is from genome assembly GCA_018584345.1 of Thuja plicata. NCBI lineage: Eukaryota > Viridiplantae > Streptophyta > Pinopsida > Cupressales > Cupressaceae > Thuja > Thuja plicata. The sequence goes on from MU227773.1 coordinate 42,990, forward strand.
TTCTATGCCCTGAAGAAGGTAACTAATATTCCATTCTCAATCACTTGTGGGAATTATTCATGCAGTCTGGCCACCACCAAAAAGGAAGACAATGAACTAAAAAGCTATAACTTAGTAGAATTCTACTTGGCACAGAAGCATTTCAATTTGCATGGCAAGATTGCAGTGACACTTCCCCGGGCATCAGAGCCCCATCAATACCATATGGAGGAGTTTTGGGAAGACTGCCAGGATGACGTGGAGGTCCAGAGCTGGCACTACTTCAGGATGACCGCAAGTATGATGGAAAGATTGAAGCTCCGGAGATTTTTGGAGGACTTCTCAGACGTCGGCTCCACGATAGATCCCCAGTATAAAGCTAAGGGGATTGATACATTGGCCCTCCCACCAGTAAACTAGGATGCCCAGGAAGGGTCCACCATTGAGGACTTCACCTGTGAGGTGGTCGAATGTAGCCATGCTTACTTCAAGAGGGTGTGCCTCAGGAGTGTCCGCAGAGTGGCCCAGCCAGTACCAAAAGAAACCCTGGGGGTCAAGACTTCTTCACAGGGAGCAGAAAAAGGGAAAGGAATAGTGATAACTCCTCCTGTGCAAGAAGTCCCTATAAAAGAATAGCTAAAGCAGTCACTGGCAGCCTCCAAGTAGATGAAAGACAGAATAATCACGCGGCTAGAAACCCCAGCATCAATGGTCGGACCTATTCTTCCACCCTCCTCCCCTTCACTAGAAACCTTGATGGTTAAGGCAACAAGGGTGGATCTGGCGGAGCAAGCAATAGTAAGGGATGCGGGCCCACCCTTGATTACCCAGAGGAGGAGGCTTGACCCTAAGCCCAAGAAGGAGCTGGAGTTGGGGATGCCCCAAACTCCACAAGTTGAAATCCTTTCTTCTGACTCCCCAGAGTCAGAGAAGGAAGCAGAACCTACCGATGTCCCAGCCCACCCTCCTCCACAGGATGAGTTTGATGATGTTTTTGCAACCGACAAATTTGGTAAATTACAGGGGGACATCGAGCGGATGGAAGAAGTCCCAACAGAAGAGGAAGCTAAGGAACAAAGAACTACGCAGGAGCAGGAAGAGCCAATGGAAGAAAAAAAGGAAATAGAGCAGGAAATCACCTCAGAAGTTCCAGAGATGCAAGATACGGGGGTGGACCAGCAAAAGCAAAGTGAAAAAGCAGCACCTGTTGAGGGAACCAGACCTATAGGAGCAACCATAACCTCAGCCGCCACATTCCAAGTGCCACTCCATAGAGAAACCTTTGGGTAGGTAATAACCATGGAATAAACACTAAATCTTGGCCCGGTACCTCCCCTATTTCCAAAGGATGTATTAGAAGAAGAAGATATCCCGGCGACCAAGGTCAAAGAGCAAGAACAACGAGAGGAGGAAACCCCTGGGATAGGTGATGAAGGTCTAGATAAAGCTAAAGATGTAGAGGACAAGGTTGAGGAAACAAAGATCACCAGGGGAAATGTTCCTGATAAGGCCCAAGATAAAGAAAAGGGGGTGGGTGAGACCCGCACCACTAAGGAGGAACAACAACAGGGCACCAGGGAAGAACCAAAAGAATAGACTTTGGTGAATAATCCACCCCTGCCTCCTTAGTGGTTAGTGGAAAGAAAGAAGAGAAAGGCCCCGTCCACCCCGAGAGCTCACCTCTCTCTAGCCAAAATGATGGCACAGGTCCAAGAACCACAAAAGGCTAAGAAAGCCCGAACAGTTCATACCCTTCAAACCGGGCTGGGCGGAGAAACAGTTGTAGTTGTGGCAACACCTCCCCCAGATGTTAATGAGGCAACGGCCAAGGTCGGAGACTCGAATATCATGGAGATATCGCTGGGAAAGAGAGGAAAATAGGGTGAAGTAAACCTGTTAAAAGAAGCGACCAGAGCCGTGGAGGCTCGATATGAAAAGGAGGCTCAAAGAAGAAAAGGAAAAGATAGCTAACCTCATGGGGTTGCTTACTGAGCTGGCCTGGCCTGTTAGTGCCATTCCTCCAGAGGCCTCCACATTTTATGCGCCATTACCATAGAGTTACATTGACTCCCTACGAGAAATGAAGAAGAAGGCCCAAGCGGTCAATGAGTGGGTCGCTCTGCAAGTAGGAAACACCCAACGTTTCCTAATATCCACCCTCCTGAATTTATATGCGGCTCGACACATTCTGCATCAAGCAGAGACTATCCTTAATATATGGGAGGGTGATATGGAAAAATATGAAGCATGGAAGGTAGAGTTGGAGGAGCTCCTCAACCTTGGGGAAGAGGTGGTCTCTAAATCTGAGATTCTGGGAGAAGAATCATTTGACTTTGTGAGGACCCAAAACTCTAGACTTGACCTCACATTAGAGGTACTCAAGCAACTGGTAGGGCCTCTGCATGATAAAGTCAACACAGTGCAATATTCTTCAAATATGTACAAGGCATTTGTTGCAAAGGTCTCCAGAGCTAACCCATTCAGTACCGACACATGCACTCCAGAGGAATACATTCTGGGAAAGTTTGATGAATTGATGGAGTCCAAATACCAATCCCCAGAGGGACTGGATGAGACTCAAATGATAGGGATAACTCGCATGGTTCTTAGTGTTCATGATGCGGAAAAAATGGCTATTGAGTTCAAGAATAATGTTTCAGAGCTAGGGGAAGAGATTGAGGTGGCTAAGTACCGGCGGTCCTGCCTTAGAGAAATTGATGAGGATGGAATCTCCTGCCTTCTCCAAACCTTCAATGACAACAAGCAAAAATAAATTTTCTCCGAAGGCCGGAGAAAACCCAAGCATTTTGTATTCTTTATTCTTTCAGAACATAAGTTCCCAGATCTCAGAATCCCGAATCCCAAATTTTGTATTCTTTCAAGTGATCTGTCTCCCGATCCCCGAGGCCAACCGGTCACTTTCAGAAGTGGTAAATAAAGGCTGTTAGAAGGTAGTTGGCTACATCGAGGATTGTTAGATCAACATTTTGACAGATGGTCTTCTTGAGGCACCGCTTTAGAGGTACACCTGGCACATTGGAGACAGGGCACCACATTTCCCATTCATGAGGCATTTAGCCTCGATCCCCAGGGATCTAATTTCATCCTTCTCTTTCTTGGCTCTCTTCTCGAGGCTGATTCTTTTTCTCTACCTTCTTGTCTTATTCTTCTGACATGTCAGGCCTATTCCATCTCAAGGTCTTTTGTAGGGTGGTGTAGGTAGTACCGGCCCCCGGATAGTGTATTTTATTGCAGTGTAGTATAAAATAGGGTTAGGGTTAGGGTTAGATAAAGATGTGTATAAATATTAAGGCTGGCCCATTTCCAAGCGTCGGTGAAATTGATGATTTTGTTGTCCACGGTAATAGAAAACCAGTATTTTTATTTCAGTTGCAGAGCTCATTACTCCATTGTTTCATCTTACAATAGTTAGATGCTCCCCTGGAGCCACCATTGTATCACGCACCAATGCTTGCTGGAACAAATTTTAATGAAGAAAGGAGAGTTCTTTGCAATGATGTTGTTGGCATTCAAACTTTTGAGTTAATGGTATTTTATGTTTCATGTTCCGTATGTCTTCTGCTCTGATATTTCAAGTAGCTTAACGACCTCTTTTCCCTTACTACTGATAAAATATGAACTGATGGTTGTGTATTTCTTCAGTATTTAGTATAGTATATCAAAGCATTATCGATGCTTTGAATGTTTAAACATAACTATAGATAGATGAAGTATTTTTGACCCTGCAGGATCTTTTTCAATTTATTTGCTAAGTGTAGAATGCTTGGAGAAACCTCACCTTCCTGAGTCTTCAGAGAGAATGAGTTGAAGAAACTAGCGATCCCCCTCGAAAATAGTCACTTCTCCCAACCGAGCCCCGCACCATTGTGACCTGACACCCAGGTGCTTGGGGGCCTGAGGAATCTAACTTCCCCGGATAGCCTTTGTAGGCGAAGTTGGCCGGTACCCCCGATACCCAGTGACAACTTATAACTATTGGCGGACCTGGTCAGTAAAACCCCGTCAACAGAACCTTGAAAACTGAATAGTCACCTTCAAATTGATAAAAAATTTACTAAATTAACAATTCTTTCTTCTTAGACACAGAAAACCTAGCAAACTTCTTGCTCTAAAATTCTGGATGCATGATAAATGAAAATAAACCTAAGATCATCCCTTTATGGTAATTTCATAAAGCACTCAGCTCATTATTGAGGAATAAATCACTTCTACCTTCAATTTTACATACTGTGGTATTAATTGAATTCCTATCCATAGCCCATGAATGTGATAGAAAATCAAATTCAAATGAGTACATTTTCAGAAAAAACCCTTATAAAATTTGAATAGAATCACATTTTGATATGATTGGCTCTTTATCGGACATCTCAGCTACCTTTTTCACATAGTCATTAATCTTCTACATTCCTATTGGATGATGAATCTCCATATTGTCGCGTCAGCAACTGTCATTTATTTTTTCTCATCATAACTATCACTATTCATATCTAGAGACCTAGCGATGATGCATTGTATCCTTGTCACTAATCAAATCTCTTAACTCTAATTTCTTCTAGAGATCTGGAAACTGCCTGATTCTCTTTACCTTTTCTTAACTATGGTTTACTCCTGGTGATCATGCGTCTAAAAGAATCCAAGTTGCTAGAAGAATAGCATAACTCTAAGTTTATTCAGAGACCCCGTGACTATGGTTACTTTTCCATCTATTAAGCTCTGATCGCTAAGTCTCTGAATGCTTCTTTTCTTTTATGAGACCTTGCAACAACCCTTAGTCACTTAATCATTGAATAAAACTACTCTTTAATATTTCCTTTGGAGACTTAGCGACAAAGCCTATGAAACTTTATTTTATCATTTTAAATTCAATCTGGAGACTATGCGACTAAAGCTTAATCTCATTTTCACGAGAACATTTTTACTTTGTGCAAATTTTATAGAGACTCAGTGACTAACATTGATCTTATCTTATTCTACATCTGACAGCTCCATCAAGTCACTGAATACATTCTTGAAACCCTAAAACATCTGGAGACTATGCGACTATAGTAAAATATATACCTTTACATCTTTTATTCTCTTAATCGCCAGATAATATTTTTCCATTTGGAGACCATGCGAATGATGCTTTTTGGTTTATTCATTTTGGACACATGTCAAATCTTTACATTTTTGTCTCCAAGTTGTTGAAAGGATGCTGACTTATCAAGTCTGACCAGTGACTATCCGACCACCATATATTTCATTTTAATCTGCAGTTTGTTTCCAAGTCTCTGAACTTTTTACTTAACTCACCTTTTATCTGGAGACATGGTGACTGAAGCCTTTTAACTCATCATTAACTTTGTTCTGATCTAGAGACTCCACAATTGAAGGAATCACTAAGTCTCATGATAATTGACTGACCGTAGGATATATTTTGCAACACTATGACTTAACCTTTTGTCTCCATGTCGCTAGATCATAATTTATCCATTGGGAGACTTCATGATAAAGGCTTATCGCTAAGTCTCATGACTTATAAGGTATATTCTTTTCTTTTCAGAGACATCCTGACTAAATTTAATCGCTAAGTCTTGCAATGAAATCAAATATTCTTTTAGGATTAAGCGACTAGGCGAACACTTAAAAGGCACATGACCTTTCCATAACTTAAGTTTTTCAAAAAGCTAATGCAAAAATAGAAACTCGATTGACAATTTACGGCTTTTTGCATATTCACATAGAAGAAGGCTCGGGACTTAGGATTTTTCACTATTGCTCTGGATTTTAACCTAAGAACAAAAGATTTTCACAGGGATTTTTCACATTTGGATAGATTTTCAAGTTTTGGATAAAAATTTGACTGGAGGACAATAAAATTTTAGGGAAAACTTTGGCAACTAGGAATACAACCAACAATGGCTCTATCTAAGGATGGCTAAACATAGTTTATGGAAAAGAATCATAGAATCTTTGGTTGCAGACTAGATCAAAAATCAAAGGCAATGATGCCTAACCTAAAATAGAAGGGAAACACACAACTGAATTAAACTATAAACAATATGGTACATACTTACTTGTGCATGAAATTTGATTCTTAACTGAAAAAGGGCTTGAGAAATTTCCCATGCACAAGAAACTCAAAATCTTCTCCATTCATATTCTTCAACAAGTAGGAATATTTTCTGAAGCTCTATGAGATAACAAATGGTCCAAGTCATAAAGACTCAAAATTCTTGTGCTTTCCTTTATCTTCTGCTCTCACATTCCACTGAAGAACTAGGTCATCTGGTTGGAATTTTATCTCAGTAGCCCTTCTGTCAAATAGGTATTTCATCTTCTGTTGTAACTTAATGTTTTCTTTTTGGCTATTTCTTCTTATCTCGTCCAACTCTACCAACTAGATCATTCTATTTTGCATAGTGTTAGAAACATCTAACTATTCTTCTTGTATAAATTGATATACTGGTAAAAAATTATTGATAGGCATTCTTGACTGTAAACCATATACCAGCTCAAATGGAGACTTGCCTGTTGCTCTCTTAACTATTATTCTATCAGCCCAAAGTGCTAGCTTTAATTTAGTATGCCATGCTTTCTTATTCTTTTCAAGAGTTATTTTCAATATTTTCAATATATTTTTATTACTAGACTCAGCTTGTCCATTTGCCTATGGATGATATGGGGATGAATATGATATTGTAATCCCATATTTTTCATAGAAATCTATCATTTCTTCTGATTTAAAACTCATGGCATTATCCATTACTAATTTAGAAGGTACACCAAATCTGTTCATAATATTTTCCATTAAAAATTCAAAGACTACTTTTCTTGTTACCCTTTTTGTAGGAATGGCTTCAATCCAATTGGTAAAATAATCAGTGGCTACAAGTATTCAACTGTGCCCCCCACTAGATTTCTCTTAAAATTCACCAACGAAATTGATTCCCCACATAGAGAAAGGGGCTTTTGCACTCACTAGGTTTAGTAATAAGGCTCCTAAAAATTTGAGCTTATTTGAGAACCTTTGACAAGGCTCACACTTTCTGACATATTCATAGGTATCTTTAAATAAACTGGGCCAATAGTACCCAGCCCTTAAAATCTTGTGGGCAGTAGTCTTGGTAGAAAAATGACCTCCACATTCTCATGTATGCATTTCATTTAAAAACTTTTCAGCTTGGTATTTATCTAGACATAACAGCAATACGCCATTCTCATCCTTCCAATACAAGTCTGCTTGAATCAAACTGTATCTTTGGGTTTGCAACTTCATATTTCTTTTCTAATTTTCTGTCATATGATCAGGACACTTGGCATTTTTTAGGAAAAACACAATATCAGTATAGAATGGTTGTCTTTCTATACTTGTAACAGTTTGATCATGTGTCTCTGTATGATTTACTTGTACTAAATCCATGTTTTCTTCTGTCATGAGTTTTTCCAAACCTTGGCCTCTTATTAACTTTGTAATATGGATTTCAAGGTTAAATTCCTGAATTTTGGTTATCCACTTACATCTCTTACCAGTAACTTCTGACTGTGTAAGAATATCTTTCACTGTTGAGTGAGGAAAATATGCTTGTACCTTGGCATAAACTAAATATGGCCTAAAAGACTTTACAGCTTTTACCAAATCATAAGCTTGCTTCTCCATCATTTCATAATTAAGTTCTGCAGCTTGAAGAGATCCACTATAAAAAGCTATTGGATGTTCAAATCCTTGTTCATCTTTTTGTAGTAAAACAGCAACAATTGTATGATAAGATGCAAATGAAAATAGAGAAAAGGGATTACTATAATCTAGAGATTTTAGAACTGGAGCCTCTTGTACTTATTTCTTTATTTTCTCAAATGCCTGTTGGGCTTCTTCGTTCCAAATAAATTTTGCATCTTTCTTTAGCAACTTTACAATAGGTTTGACAATCTCTGCAAAATTTGCCATAAACCTTCTGACAAAGTTGATCTTTCCTAAGAAATATTTTACTCCTTTCAGGTTCTTTGGAGCAATAACTTTCTAAATTTCTTCCACTCTTTCGGGGTCTATTCTTACCCCCTCCTTAGACACTATGTGTCCAAGCAACTTTCCCTCTTGTACTGCAAAATGACATTTCTTGGGATTCAGTGAAACACCATATTCTAAAGCTTTATTAAAAATTTTACCTAGGTGCTCACAGTGATCCTCAGCTCTCTTAGAATATGCAATTAAATCATCTTGATAAATGACCATAAATAAATCAATGAATTCCTTAAAATCAACATCCATGGCCCTTTGAAAAGTTGCTCCTGCATTTATTAGTCCAAATGGAATTTTTATATAAACATAGGTTCCCCATGGAGTGGTAAATGTAGTTTTGTACTGTTCTAATTCTTTAACTAAGACCTGGTTATATCCTGAGAAACCATCCATCATAGATAGCAACTCACAACCGGTCACCTTGTGTAACATTGCTTCCATATTAGGCAAGGAATAATTATCTTTTAATGAAGCAATATTTAAATTCTTAAAATCCACACACAATCTTATGTCGCCTTTCTTTTTCCTTACTGGAACCAAGTTTGAGACCCGTGTTGAATGTCTGATTGGCTAGATTATCCCAGCATCTTTCAACTTCATCAACTCTTGTTGCATCTTAGGAGCCAACAATCGGTTAATAGGCCTCTATTTTTGTCTAAATGGTTTTATTTCTAATTTCAGTAGGATTTCATGCTGGAAAAGGTCTTCCCTATAATCCTTCAAGTCTTCATATGACCATGCAAAAACATGCTTATATTTTCTCAATAGTTTAATCAAATTTATTCTTATGTGGGAATCTAAACCTTTTCCAATGTAGACAACTTGAGGACTAGTTTCTGACCCTAAATTTATTTCCTCCAAGTCCTCAAATTTAGCATTGCTTACTTTTGTTGAATCATTATGTTGATTACTAAACAATGCTTCAAGTTCAACTAGACCCCTGGGAATCTAATTAGAACCTAATTGAACAACCTCACTTCCTAAAACATAATCTTTACCATCATGAGTTTCAAGTAATGTACTGCAATCAATTCTAGGGTTCTCATAATGGTCCAAACATTGAATGAACTTTAGAATATCTTGGTCATCCTGAAAAACTTTCCAGTTGTATATGTTATCTGGAATAACCAGCCTTGTCTTGGCTTCCAATATTGATACCCTAAGTAAGGTCTGATTTTCAGTTTTCAAAGCAACATTTGCTAAGAAATTTGTCATTATATTCTTTGACCTTTCTATCCAACTTATATAAAAGGCATCAAACATTTCGATTTGATCCAAATAGTATATTTATACATTTTTAATCTGTCATTCTTTGCTGCATATTTGGATCTGATTTGGGCTATCACTAATTCATAATCACCAAAAACTTTTAAACATTTAATTCCATGTTTGATGGCAATCTCTAGCCTTAAAGACAAAGCTTCATACTCTGCAGTATTGTTTGTACATTGGAAGGCCAATAAAAGGGAATGTTTAAAAGTTGTACCTGATGGAGATATCAATAACACACCAGCCCCTAAGCCCTCTTTTGAAAAAGCTCCATCAAAATACATTTTCCACAATCCATTACTTTGTACATTTAATTCTTTGACCAAAGGATCCATATTTTCACTTTGATGGTAATGGTCATTCTTCTGCACTCTAAAATTCTCCATATCCACATCAATGCAACAATTAATGTTAGTGTCTTCAAACCATTCTATCATGTGAGGAGTTCTACCCTCCCTTGACACTCTAACATTATTCCCAGCAATGTTAAAAGTAGCGTATGATAAATCACTTTGTATACTACCTCCCATTGAAGCACTCCACTTTCTTGATAGTGGCATCCCATAGTGTGGTGGTATATCAACAACCAGAACATTCATAGTCAACACTACATTAGGATATATTTCTAATTTATAAGGCATTGCCTCAGTGGTTCCAATCACAGGGACTTCTCTAGAATCCATTGCTTGGCATCTCCTATGAGGAGTATCGACCTGTATTCCCATTGACCTCATTATTCCCACTGGCATAACAGTGTTTGATGCTCCTAAATCAATCATACAATTTTTTAGCATACTTCCATTAATCACCTATGAAAGAAAAAATGGGTCAACAACTTTAGGGGAAGAAGTTGTGTTTAAGAAAATTTGAGGAATCTCAGAAGTCAATACTTCAACTTTTTTCCCTTTGTTAGTTGGTCTCTTATCAATCTTCTCTATATTTTGCATCTTTATTGTGGGTACACTATTTAATAATGATAGAACCTTCTCCTTGTGTTCTTTAATTCTCATCATTTCTAAAAATGGTACTTTCACAGTCATTTGGGATAAATAGTGTCTCATGTCAACTGGAGTATATTTTACATCTGAGGATTTAGGTTTTTCAATAGTAATGATATTTTCCTCAGTGTGTATGTTCAGAGTTGGTTCCTCTTTCTAAAAAATTTTGTTTTCTACCTTAGGAGGAGGACATGCTTCTTGTACTTTTGCTTTTACTTCCTGTACAACTACAGGTTCTATAACTTTTGTTACAACTTTGACCTTAGGCTTGCATGCATTTTCCCCAAGTCCATCCTTCTTTTGTGCATATTTGGTGTCTATTTTTTTTTCTTTTATAAACACACCTAATGGCTGACTACCAGTACCTCCCACTTCTCTTTTTCTCAAATGGTAATTTCTTCTTGCCTTATTTACCAAATCTACAATAATCTGTGCTTTCTCTTCATCTGAAGCTCTTCTGACTAAAGGTACATCTTGACTATTTTGTGCATAACACCTTATATGGTCATCATTCTCTTCTACTTCACTATCTAATAAAACTTGATGATGAATGGCCTCTATATTTCCTTGTGAACTATATAAATCATGATTTTCATTTTCAGTATCTGAATCTATATCATGACATGAATATGCATTTGTCATATTATGATCACAATGTTCACCCTCATCATTTCCTTGTTCTTCATTTACTCTTAAATCTAAGGAAACAATACAAAAATTAGGGTTATGTGGGGCTTCACAAGCTTCACACCAGAGATCATCATTGCAGAAATGGACAATATTCTTATGTAGAGGGTCTGAATTTCTGTTATCAGTTTTATCCTTTCTAGGTGGAACAATAGGCTTCCCATCCTTAAACTGAGTTCCATAAGGATGATTCTGCATTCTATTTTGATGATTATATGTATTATTGTAAGAAGGCCTATTTTTCTGAGGGGCCTTATATTCTGGTTCTTTTAGGTTGCTCCTACTAAACCTTGAGTCATCTCTCCTATTTAATTTACCAGACACTCTTCTGTTCATTTCAATATTCACTGCTATCTTATAAGCATCAGTAAGAGTTCT
>MU227773.1:93750-144692 GCA_018584345.1 Thuja plicata
TAACAGGGTTGGCTCCTAACAGGGCTCACTTTAGAAGAGTGAAAATTTGGGGTACCGGTCCCAGTGGTTTTTCCCTTAACAGGGTTTCCACATTAAAATCCTTGTGTTATATGTGTATGGTTCATTAATTTATTGTTTTAAATTCTACATATGCATTTATGGATTGATTGGTATACTCTTCATATTTACTAAGTATCGGTAAATATATTTTACTTCTTATCGGTTATCAAGGAGAAGAAGAACAGACAAGGTAAACCGACAGACAGTTATTTATTTCAAGTATTTCAAAGGCATACATCTTGTAGGGACTTAATAATCTGAGGTGTATTAATTGGTGGATTGAAGTTTAAAAGGATAAATTTTTGAGGCCACTTATTCACCCCCCCTCTCAGTTATTACTAACAAATTTTCATAGGCATCATAGTATTTGAGGCTCCTGAATCTATCATGCAATTCTTCAAGGTTTTTCCATTTACAATTAAACTCAAGAAGAAAGGATCTATATCCTCAACATAGGATGTCATGGAACTATCTAGGTACATGGGGGGAATTTGGGAAATGCCACATTCATATTCTTTAGACTTAGGTGTACTCTTATCCTTTTCATCCATAATCCTTTTAGTTCCCACATTAGTACTTTTCCCTACAGCATTAATCCATTCTAGGGCTCTATTTTTATGCTCTTCAATTCTAAACATATCGGACAGGGGTACTTTTACAGTCATTTGTGAAAGCATAGAAAACATATCAAGAGGATAAAAAGGTAGGACATCAAGATTCATACAATTATTTACTTGGGGTTGCAATATGGAATCCCTAGCCACCTTGTCAGTCCTTGAGATTACTGGTTTGACAAGAACAGGTTCCTCCTTCTTGTCAACATTTGAAACTGGCACACTCTTTTTAGCCTTCCATTTTTTGGTTTTTGGATCTTTGATTCTCACAATCAAAGGTTCTTTCTCCTTACCAGGTTTTTTCACTTTCTGAGTGATGTCTTTGATAAAAATTCTAGTAGATTTATCTGACTTGTCATTTATAGTTCTATTCCTTAAACCATAATTTCTCCGAACCTAGGAAACCATATCAGCTATGATTTGATCAATCTCTTCTTTAGAAGGCTTCCTCAAGTTGATATTTTCTACATTTGAAGTCATATTGTAGGCTCTCATATCAACTTCCTCTTCATCATTAGAAAACACTTGTTGATGATAACCCTCATAAAGTTGTCTTTTATTGTTAATATCTTGATCAGCTTCTTCACAGTCCAAATCACTTCCATACTCACAACCATATCCAATCATTTTGCAATTTGTATTATCAGGATTCTTCTCTTCAGGATCCTCTTCATCAACATCCTGAGATGCAACAATATATTGAGCTACAGCACAGTAGTCAGGGGAGTGAGGAGACTGGCAAGCAACACACCATGGAACCTCCTCTGTTGCATTTACAGTATTTCTCTACAGAGGGTCAGGTGTACCCTTTTCATTTATATTTTTAGCAGACTCATTTAATGGCTTCCCATCCTTCCAATTTGTGTTGTATGGGAAATTCTACAATCTATTTTGTCTACTAAAATTGTTAGCATACTGTGATTTATCATTGTTATTTCTTTCCTTATTTTTATTTAGCACCTGAGGATCTAAGTTCTTTAGAAGACCTATCATCTGATCCATTTTATCTTCCTTAGTCTTTTTTCTACCAGCAAGTTTATCTCAATCCCTTTTGTTGTTTTTAGGATTAAACAACTTAGGATCATCCCTTCTCCCAAGTTTACCAGAAACTCTCCTATTTTTTTCTATATTCACAGCAACTTTAAAAGCATCTCTTAAAGTCTTAGGATCTTTTTCTCTGAGAATATATGTCATTTTCTATCAAAGGCATTGAAGTATGTAGTTATGCAGACATTTTCTTCCAATATCATCACTTGGAAAAGTTTGTACATACCCATTTGAAATCTGACATTGAAATCAAAGGTAGACTCATTCTGGCTTTTCTTGATGTTATTGAATTTATTCAAAATAAAACCAGCATTTGTGTGATCTCCATATTGTTTCTTAAAACACTTTTCTAGATCTTCCCAAGAGCTGATGCTATCATCAGGGAGTATTTTGAACCAATCCCTAGCATTCTCAACTAAAGAATGTACAAAAAGCTTCATAACTACATCCTCATGCTCTATTTCATAATCATTTAACAAATCAGAGAAATTTCTTAAATGTTGTTCACCAGTAATAGCATTATTCCCTGTGAATTTACTAACCTTATCTCTAAGGTTCTTGGGAATCTCATTAGGACATCCAGGGATTCCTAGAAAATAAATCTACCTATATCTTTCCATGAATATAGGTTTCTTTTGAAATCCTTGACTAGAACTAGCACCTATATTCTTCTGAGTATTAGCATTAGATGTATTCCCAATTATATTCTGCTTGGTAGTGTTTGAGCTAGTTCCTACAGAAGTTGTACTTTGAGTATTTTTAATAGTATTTCCAAAAGACATACCTTGACCCTAGCTGGCAGGTGTTTTTGGAGCAAAGGTGGATTTCAGGAATGTGATTTGTCTCCTCATATCTTCTGTAGTAGCTTCATTCTCTGATTTTTCCAACTCCTTGGCTAGATCTTCTCTCTCTTGTCTGGATTTCTCCAATTCTAGATCTAACTTATACATAGTCAGGGTGTTCTTAGTTGTGACTACAGGTTCATTTATCTGGATACCCACCACCTTTTTCTTGCCTTTATCCACCACTTTGGCGGAAGCATCAGTTTTTCTTAAAACAACCCTATCCTTGATGACATGCTCATAAGGACAAACTTGTGCAACAACAGGGCCTTCCTCTTGTTGTAAAGACTTCTCATATTCCTTGATTTTTTCTTGCATAGTAGGGATATTCCCAAATAGTTCTATATCCAAGGTTGAAGAACTGTGGTCCAACCTTTTATTACGCTCTTGCAAAGCAACTATCCTTCTTATCAGAGCCTCTCTTTCAAGAAGAGCATTCATTTTTACCTTTTCCTTCTCCTTCTCCTTCTCCAAATGCAGGCATCTGGCATCTTCCTCAACAACCTTTCTCCTCAGCACTTCTAGCTCAGCCATGAGTTCATCATGATTTGTAGTTGTAGAATCAGACTCAACAGTAGATGTATCCAAATCAATGAGATTTTGTTCAATATAAGAGACAAATATTGACTGAGAATTCTTATGTTGGGTGTTATTAGTTTTACTTTGTTGGTTCACCTCTTTTGAGCCTCCAAATTTACACATAGGGTCTCCCATAGGTGAAATGAGTTTATCTTGAAATTCCTGGTCTGCTTGGAAAGGTGTAGAGAATGTTGCACTAAAAAGTCTAGTATTCTCAAACTCTAAACTTAAGGAAGAAGTCTCCCTACTTGTTGTATTATGGTATAGTGGGTTGTTGTGAACATTATCTCTAGGCTTCCATGTATGAACAGCCTCCCCTCACTTCTTATTATTGTTCTTTCTACCTGTAGGAGGCAATTCCTCAAACAGAGGGATGTCAGGATTTGCTTTAGCATATGCTCTGGTAGTTTTTCTTTTGTCTGCCATTTTCTGAAATATAAATGCATTATAATACTGAAACCTTTTGATCGAGTCGCCACCCCTAAGGGAAAATTTTCAAATGGTAAACCTAGGAAAAACTACACAAGGGAAAAAACCCAAAAAAATTGATTCACTATTTCTCACTAAAACAAAAATCCCTTTTCACATTCTGATATTGACAACACTTCGCAACAATGACTCTGTCTTCTGATAAGACACTTCTAGCATGACATAGGTACCTTCTTTGATAGAATATGTATGCTATCCATGCATCATATTCTCCAGTAGATTTTCCATCTTGTTGGCTCCTAATTTGGTAGGATTTCAACTACCTTTTCTGTTGGATGATTACCTAGGTTTTAGATACAAACCATTACAGCATAATAATCCAATGGGAAATGACCAACTGAAAAGACCTCTTTGGTACTTCTGCACTTTGAACTCTACAAGATTTAGGTGGGTTGACCTTCTTGAGATTCACTTTCTTATAGCATCATCTATCTTAATCTCAAATTTAGCAGATATTTGTCACCTTACATATTGTTGTTGAAAATAGAAGAAGTAATAGGCAAATATCTGCTAAATTTTAGATTAAGATAGATGATGCTATAAGAAAGTGAATCTCAAGAAGGTGAACCCACCTAAATCCTGTACAGTTCAAAGTACACAAGTACCACATAGGTCTTTTCAGTTGGTCCTTTCCCATTGGATTATTATTTTGTAATGGTTTGTAGCTAAAACCTAGGTAATCATCCATTAGAAAATGTAGTTGAAATCCTGCCAAATTAGGAGCCAATAGCTCTGACCTATTTTACAAGAAATAATCATCAAACTTCTAATCTATTTGTTCCTACATCTTCCCACCTTCTCAAACTGTGCTTCCTTCTTTGCCCCATCTTCCTCAAAATCTTGGAAAGGAGTGTGATTTAATACGACAACTCCATAATACCCCTACCAATATTTCCCTTTGGGAGCTTCTTCAAACTTCTCCTACATATCATGAAGCCTTGTAAATATCTTTAACTACTCTTCCAACTCCACCTCCTAATCAAGATGATATCAATTCCTTTTTGCAATGCATGCATGCTACTTTTGTCCCACTTCAAATTGTGTTCACTCAAGATTATTTACCTCCTAAAGAAGTTCAAGATTGATATGATGCTCTTATGGTAGTTGTCCTTATCAATGGTAATTGCATTCATCGAACCTTATTTTATAATGGATCTAGACTTAATGTTTGTAGTATGCACATGCTCAAATAAATCAAAGTTGATATTTCAACTATTAAACCTCACCACATTCTTATTCATGGCTTTGAAAATGTAACTAAGTAAACATTAGGCATCATCACTTTTCCTATTAAAGTAGTTTGAGTTATTCTAGATACTCCTATTCATGTGATGCATGGACCTCTTAATTATAATCTTCTTTTTGGTAGAAATTCGTTACATACTAGGCATGTTGTTCCTTCAACTCTCCATCGAAAAGGCAATGTTATCTACAATAATTTTATGTACACACTTAAAACATATGATAGACAAGATAGTTGTTTAAATAATAAATTAAGAAATAACCTTGTTTCTATTGAATAAAAACAAGATCAAAAATCTAACGATGATCCTCCTTCTACTAGTGTCCTTTTGGATGACGATTGGGAATCCTTAGATTTCATATCAAATTATATTGGAGAATACAAAGTTTTAAACCTTAAATTTATGCAATCTACATCTGAAAAAGAATCCAAAAAAACTCCTCTTTCGAATAATCTTGTCACTTATCCCACTCCTAAAAAATCTCTAGAAAATATCAATCCTTATTGTGATGACATAGTGACAAACGAAGCTCCATTAAATATTTCTAATATAGATTCTCATTATGATCATGGTTATCATCTATTATCAAAACATTGATTCAATGGGAATGGTTGTAGTAAACATGAACAAGGAATTCAAGTGCCTTTAGGAAATTAATGGCATGAGAATTCTTATGGACTCATATTTAATCCTTGTAAGAAGCCACAAACAATTATTGTTAACACCATCATGAATAACACTTAGAAACATGATTCAGGATGCGTGCAAACAAGTGTTGAGTATAGTGATAAATTTATTGAAGCATTTGGTCTTGACTCTCTTTCTTTTTACACATCCTCTCCTTCATTATCTAACATTTATCCTCCATTTAATTTAATCAAGAAATGTTTTTTCCTAAACTTCTTCATCCTAAGGTGATTAATAGACGTAAACAGAAAAATAAATGTAGTCAACATATTATGACTCTTCATTTTTGAATGTATGATCGATACCATGATCACTCTACTAATAAATTTCAAGTTTTACATTATAAAATTAAACAACTCATTGATAATGATATTATTTGTATATCATCTCACAATGAGTTACTCTTCAATACTAATTTTCCTAAATAACATCTAAGTCCCTATTACGGTTCTCTACACTATGTAAAATTGTTATCATATTCCTTGGGGGCTCATTGTCATGCATGGTGTAGTACACTTTGCAAGTATCATAATAGGCCCCCTTTATCCTTGTTTCTACACTTTGGGGGAAAGGGTATTCTATCTCTCTCTAATCCTCTTCAAGGATCCACTTTTCCCTTGGTTAAGTGTCATTTATCTACTATGCAACATCCAATATTATATAGAAATGGTTTACATTAAGGATATACATCCTTGATCATAACCTTTTTCATTGTTCTCTATTAGGTTTCCATGAAGGATAAGTCCCTTACCTTGGAGACTGAACAGTGTTTCATCCTTCACAAGGATCACTTTTACACTTCTTGCATGGTATCCCTTTGTATCCATCCCTTCCATGGCCTTATAGGAGCTTTGATCTCTTTTTCTTGGACTGGGTGTTTCTTATGGATATTGTCTTCATGTTGTTACTACTTTATCCACGTTCATCACTTCCTTAAGATGACAAAATAGCACTTATTTTTCCATCTTAAGAGGGGCATACATATGGCCTCCCTTGTACATTACCTTGCACATTTTCCTTATACATTTTTACACACAACCAATCTCCATTGATATAATGGATTTGTATCCATCCATGTGGTGCACATATACAAACCAATCCCCTAATGAACCATAACTGATTGAATGTTTGAAGATTTTAAGTTGATCATCAAAATGCAAAAAGATAATGCAAGTCATTAAATCAGTTAATGGATTGTATTATCATTGATGTCAACTTGATATAATTTGATTGGTTATATACAAAGTGTCAAAGACTTCAAAGAATCAGAGAGATAAATATTATGCTTTCAGTAATGCATAAAATATCATCATTCACTAAGTGACAACAAACACTGAACGGAAGTGCACCCCGACGGAAAAAGAAACCCGAAAGTAAAGTCACAGTGATGCCTAAGAAAGAAACCCAACAAGAATTACAAATGAACATAATCAAGAGCATTACCAATGAGTAGAACTTCTCAGTGATGACCAATGGACAGACAACCCCGATGGACAAATAACCTCGATGAAGATGCCCGAGGAGAACTGTTGTGTTGACAAAAGCTATCAAAGAATTAAACACCGAAAAGAACTGAAGTTCACAAGCGAAAAAATACTTAGCTAGAAAGAGCTAAAGATAGATTTAACTAGTTTTTAACATTTTTTACATCGACAAGTTAAAGCCATAGATAAGTAAAATATATAAAGTTGTTTTATCAAGTTTTCAAGGAGAAATCTACGAGATAAAACTCAAGTAAAGCTTTAAAGAAAGATTGGCTAAGATTGCGGATCACACCAAGAAAAATAAAGTCAAGAACTTAGAAATGATGATATCATGTCTATAAAGAGACAATCTAATTCATTATGAATTAGGGGAGTGAATATAGAAAAGGATGAGGGAGAGAAACTAATGAAGAACAACTTCATACAGTCCTGATCAATCAAGTTGAGGAAAGAGATAAAGATTTATGCGGACATTAAGAAACAGAGAAGCAAAACATCACCAAGAAGAAAGAAGTGGAGCAAAGGTATTGAAAAGATACATTGATCATAAATGTATTATGAGCTTACAATAGATCTGAAAATCTACAAGTCTATAGTTGTATATCTGAACAGATCATTTATTGTTTCATTTTAACCATTGATTCAGAAAGTCTCTTAACTGAGAAGGACTTAACAATCCTTTCTATATTGAGATACATCCCAAGGATTATCAAAAAGTTTGATCATGAAGATAGCATGAGATGCCAGATACCATTTGACAAACTACACTGGGTTTGGTCATAGAAGGTAGCATAGAGATGCCAGATATCAAGTGAAAAACTATTCTATTTAAATCCTCTAACAAGGTCACACCTAACATTATGTTTGTAGCCATTAATAGGGTTGGCTCTTCACCAAGCTCACTTCAAAAGAGTGAAAATTTTGGGTTACCGGTCCCAAGTGGTTTTTCCCTTAATAGGGTTTCCACATTAAAATCCATGTGTCAATGTGTTTATGAGTCATTACTTTAGCTTTTTTCATTACACATAACTAATTCTGGATTGATCGGTATACACTAAGAAATTTACTATTTTTTGGTAAATGAAAGACTGCTAATCGGTAAACAGTAAGAATAATGTTTAACGGTGAACTCTGAACAGTAGTTATTTGTTAAGATTGTTTGAAGGCATTAATCTTGTAGGACTGAAGATAACTAGAGGCTTAATATTGTGGTACTAAGTTTTTGGGTTGACTTATTGGAATATTTTTTAGGCCACTGATTCACCGCCCTCCCCCCCTCTCAATTATTCTAACAATTGGTATCAGAGCTTGTGTGCTTAGAAAGGGAGTTTAATAGCTCAAGCAAAATATCACAAGATGAACAAACGAGATGTGCCCAAGTTGAATAAAGACAACTTTGCATCATGGCAAAGTAGAATAAGACTCCACCTATCAGGTATTGGTAATTATGTTACTCAACACCTAGATATTGAATATGTATTTCCTACAGGACCTCACACACTTGATAAATTGAGATAAAATCATGAGCATAATTGCATGATTATATAACTTGTTGTTAGTAATAACTGAGAGGGGGGGTGAATAAGTGGCTTCAAAAACTTATCGTTAAACTTAACCACCAATCAATAAATCTCATATTATTAAGTCCCTATAAGATGCATGCCATGAATTACTATTAATTATTGAAATGTCTATTAGTTTTCCTTTTCTGACCTTGTTCTCCTAGATTACCAATAAGCAGCAAAAACTATTTACCAACACTCAGTAAATATGCAGAGTATACCGATCAATCTAGAAATGCATATGTGAAATGTAAAATAGTAAATTAATGAACCATACACACATAACACATGGATTTTAATCTAGAAACCCTGTTAAGGGAAAAAACCACTGGGACCGGCACCCCAAATTTTCACTCTTCTAAAGTGAGCCATGGTAGGAGCCAACCCTGTTAAAGGTTATAAACACACTGTTAGGTGTGACCTTGTTAGAGGATTTTATACATAGAGGTTGTCACTTAGTATTGGGCATCTAATTTCTACCATCCTTGAATCAGCCTCATTTTTAGACTATCAATAGGCTTTATGCAAATCTTGCTACCATCCTTGAATCAGCCTTCTTCTTAGACTGTCAATAGGTATCTGGCAAGTCCAATGCTAATTTCATGAATCAACCTTTTTGGCACTCCTTGGGATGTACTTCAATATATAGAAGATTGTTAAGTCCTGCTCTGTTAAGAGACTTGATGCTTCAATGGTTAAACTGAAACATAATGACCTGTTTCTAATACAACTTCAATTGCAAATTTTTAGATTTATTTAAGTACATTACCTCTCTGATCAATGTATCAATTCAATTCTTTTTTCTCCATAATTTTTTCTCTGTGATGTTGTGCTTCACTATTCATCAGTGTCTATAGAATTCTTTAGCTCTCCTTCATCTTGATTGATTAGGACTGTATGAAGTTATCCTTCATCAATTTCTCTTCAACATCCTCTTATTATTCACTACCCTTTCTTGTGATGCATAAATGAATTAAGATTGTCTCTTATATAGACATGATATTCACCATTTCTTGATTCTTGATTCTTGCTTCTTGGCTCTTGGCATGAAAAAAAATCTAGCAAATCTGATTTAAATCATAACTCTTGATTTATCTCATAGTTATCTTTATGCCAACTGTACAAATATTCTTTAAATCAGTCACTTAACTCTGGTCAAAAAAAATAATGAAAACAACCAGTTGAGTCTATCTTTAGCTCTTTCCAGTTAGATATTATGTCATTTTCTGTACTCTCTGTTCTATCAGTCAACTCTGCAGTTAGTCATCGGTGAAAACTACTAGTTCTATCGGTGTGACTCCCAGTCAGCTTTGGGATCTCCGTCCATCAGGCATCATTGGATTTTACTCATCGGGCAACTCTGTTCTCATCTTTTTGGGCATCTTGTGATTTTGCTTCATTGGGAAACACTATCTTCTGCTCATCGGGTATCAATGTGACTTTGGCTCTTTGCCTTTACCGATGGTGTGCACTCCATCGGTTTTATCTATCACTTAGTGAATACTTGACTTTTATGCATTTCTAAAAGCATAATCTTTATTTCATTGATTCTTTGAAGTCTTTGCCATTGTATACATGGTCGTACAGATGATATCTGTATGCACCCTAAAATGGTCGCCTAGACTGTGGGCCCCATTTATCATCTTATCAATTTATCAAATCCCTGAATCAATCTTTTCAAATATCAACAATATCAATTATATCAATTTCCTTGATCAAATCATAATCAATTCAATATTTCCTAAGGTTTGAGCCTTATTTAATTTAAAAGAGAAAAAATAAAAATAAAAATAATATTTAATTAAGAGAACATGCTCTCTTTTAATTAATTAAAAATCTCTTTTAATTAAATAATAAAATCACTTTATCCTAAGCCTTTATTTAATTAAAAGGAATTTCCTCCCCTTTTATTTAAATAAAAAATCCTCACTTTATCCTAAGCCTTTATTTAATTAAAAGGAATTTCCTCCCCTTTTATTTAAATAAAAAATCCTCACTTTTCTTCTTATCCTATGTTGCACAAATAAAGCATTATTCTTATTTTATAAAAAGGGAAAAAATACTTTTTGTCTTATGTGGGACACAAAAGTCAACTCCTATTTTCCTATTGGAGGATATTTGTGCACAAGGATCAAGCTTCCATTTTTCTCCACCCTTAATTAAGACTTTTGCCTCTTAATCTCAATGGTCCATTTCATCTCATTTCTTATAAAAGGAGAGCTCTCTCCTTCATTTTCATATCTTAGGTTT
Organism: Thuja plicata; assembly: GCA_018584345.1. Lineage (NCBI taxonomy): Eukaryota > Viridiplantae > Streptophyta > Pinopsida > Cupressales > Cupressaceae > Thuja > Thuja plicata. Next base: position 104,609 of record MU227773.1, read on the forward strand.
TGATGCTAATGTTATGCTGCATGTTTTCTAGGTCACTTTGGAGCTTTTTGAAGATTTGGAGCATTCTTGGCTTTTGCATCTACATGTTATCATAGTTTCATTTATTGCATTATCATGGCATTCTTAGCTTAGATTTCCTTTATGCTTTAGGTTAATTCATCTAGCTTAACTAGGAGGCTTTGTAATACTTGTTCTTTCATTTTTATAGCTTAGCTTGCATATTCATCTTAATCTAGCTTGCATTGCATTTCATTCTTGATTCTTGAGGATATTGGCATTCTTTCCCTTGTCTTCATTGAATCTCCCATTGCATGGTTTACTAGTAAGGTTATAGGCTTAATAGCTCTAGCTGAGAGCATTCTAAAAACCCTTTCACTCCATGCCTAGGGAGCTATGGATCAATTTTTGAGACCTCATTCTTGAGTGTTCTTGAATGTCAGGATTCATAGAAGTGTGACACAATTATAGCACACAATATCAAGTTGACATCAATGACAATACAAACCATTAACTGATTTAATGTCTTGCATTATCTTTAACTTAACATTATCAAATATTCAATTAGTTATATGTCATCAATCTCTCCCTTTGGCATTGATGGCAACAAACTTATATTATCACACTATACTATTTCTAATACAATTGTTGAGAATCATCAAACTACCAAACAATATTTGATAACTGATAAAAATGTATGACCGTCGGTAAGCTCTGTGTTAGCTTAGATTTGATTCTTGCAGTTCTCTTTGTTTCTTGTTCCGATGTGTTGCATCATTTCCTTGTGTCAATATCCCTCTTTTGATTGTTCTTCTTATTTGATGTCTCTGTCTCTTGTCAGTAACTCTCCCTTTGTATTAACTCCTTTATACAAACTCTCTCCCTATGGATATGATCTCTCCCTATTGGAGTAATCACATAATGGATAATCTTTCTTCTTTTTCTGAAGACTGTGATAATATGGAAACTTTCTTTCCCTTTGACAACAATGCCAAATAAATATCTCACAGATATCTAACATTGATTTCAAGTGATCTTTTCTCTCCATCCATAATATATTCCTTGAATTTCCTTTATCTATCAGCAATACAACAATATGTCTGGTGCTTAGTTCTGATATATACCTTTCTGTATATAGATGTAGCTTTGAAATTCATCTTTTTGCTTGCATCAACATGAATGATATTCTAATAATACATAGGCTAATGCATCCTTCAGTCTTTTACTGACTGGTAGACAAGGGTTTGACCCCTAGGCTCTTTCTCAAGTACTCAAATGTATCCTTAGACAGTGGCTTGGTGAAGATATCGGCCAATTGTTCTTTTGATTGCACATACTCAAGTATCACCTCTTTTTCTTGAACTTGTTCTCTTAGATAATGATACTTGATTGCAATGTGCTTAGTCTTGGAATGCATGACTAGATTCTTGGAAATGTTTATTGCACTGGTGTTATCACAATAGATAATCACTAGTTCTGAGATCTTCATATGCATACCTTCCAGCAACTGTTTGATCCATGCAATATTTGAGCAGTTTGCAGCAGTAGCAACATATTCTGCTTCTGCAGTAGACTAAGAGATGCATCCTTGATTCTTTCTAATCCATGTGACAAGTTTGTCACCCATAAAGAATGCTCCTCCAGTTGTGCTCTTCCGGTCATCAAGATTTCCAGCCCAATTAGTGTCGATAAACACCTTAAGTTAAAATTTTCCTTCTCTTCTATACCATAAGCCAAATTCCTTAGTATTCTTCAGATATCTTAGGAATCTTTTCATAGTAGTCATATGTGATTCCCTGGGGTTAGCATAAAATCTAGCAATAATTCCTACTGCATGTGAAATATATGGTCTAGTGTGTACAACATACATGAGTTTTCCAATCATTGATTTGTACAAATTCTAATTTACCTCTATTATCTTGTCTTCCTTTGTTATCTTACATCCAGTAGCCATCAGTGTTCCAACTGGTTTGGAATCTTTCATCTTGAATATTTTCAGGACCTCTTTGATGTATTTGGACTGTGTAATAAAAATACCTTCACTTTGTTGAATGATTTTTAGCCCAAGAAAGAACTTGATCTCACCAAACATAGACATCTCAAATTCTTTTCTCATCTCATCAGAAAATGATTTGCATAGTATATGATTGCCTCCAAATATGATGTCATCAACAAATATTTCAGCAATCAAAGTGTTAGCATCTGAATCTTCTTTTAAATAAAGATTACTGTTTTCACTTGTCCTTATGAATCTAATACTTATTAGATAGGAATGAAGTCATTCATACCAGGCTCTAAGAGCTTGTTTTAATCTATACAAGGCTTTCTATACATACCATGTTCCTCTTGTCTGGATCTACAAACCCTTCTGGTTTCTCAATGTATACCTCTTCTTTAAGTATTCCATTTACGAATGTTGACTTGACATCTATTTGATATACTTTGAATCCTTTTTATGCAGCATAAGCAAGTAGTATTCTTACTCCTTCTAGCCTAGCAATAGGTGCAAAGGTTTCTCCATAGTCTATACCTTCTTCTTGTGCATACCCCTTGCATACTAGTCTTGCTTTGTTCCTTGTGACTTAACCATTCTCGTTCAGCTTATTCCTAAATATCCATTTTGTATCGATGACATTCTTGTCACCTAGTCTTGGCACAAGTGACCATGGTTTGTTCTTCTCAATCTGCTCAATCTCATCATTCATAGAACTTATCCATTCTTCATTATCTAGTGCAGGATTGACAGATTTTGGCTCAAACTCAAAAATTAAACAATTTGAGTTTAAAGACTTACTTCTTGTTCTTGTACCAGCTTTCTTATCTCCTATGATTTGGATCTCTGGATGGTTCATTCTTACATATCTTGCAAGCATAGGTATAGCTCTTTGTGTATCAGCTTGATCATTATTTTGATCTTCATTATGTTCTTCATTACCTTGCACATTATCTTGATTATTATCTTGACCATCGGTAACAACACTCTAACTGTCGGTTTCAACATTCTGTTATTCTAGGATTAAGCATTGTTTCTTAGGAAAAGTGTTGGGTTCTTCACAATATACAAACTTGTTGTAGTCCTCTGGTTCTTTTGTGCTTTCCAGCTCATTCGTTTCTGCAAATTCATCAATCTTTACATTTTCACTTTAAACTATTTTGTTAGAGGCCTTGATAAGACATTTAAAATCTTTTCTTTTGGTAGTGTACGCCTCTTTTCATGATCCGTGGTTCCCAAGCTTTCCAAAGGTGAGGGTTAGTAGAAAAGGTTTTACAAATGATATAAATCCAAGCACACAATACTACTAAAATGAATAACAATGAAACATGATCAATAAAATGTACAAGAAAGAGAAAGGAAAACAAATAAATGCAAACCCCATGATGCTTGAAGCTTCTATTGTCTCTCTCTACTCCTTCTAAAATGTTGTTCTTGATGCTCAGTATTGGCAGGGCAGCGTCTATGACTTGAGAAGTGTCGAGAATTTTCTAATTTAAATGGGTGTGTGATCGCAAGATGGCTTGAATGCTAGAACCAAACTGACATAGTAATGGCGCACAAGAGCTTGAAATCCTGGATCCTTCAAATGGTTATGAAGGGTTTATTATATAGAAATTGGGGATGAAATGAATGGTTGATATCAATCCCAAAGATAGGGAGATGAACGGTTGAGATCAAAGGGAACTGGAAAAGCCATCAGTAAACTCCACCTCTTCAATTTTTAAAGAGGAGATAGAGTTTGGTTGACTGAAGAGCTAATTGTGAGTTACCTTTTTGAACTAAAGAGGTGGGTGAAGTTACCCATGTGGACTGGAGAGGTGGGTGAAGTTACCCATGTGGACTGGAGAGATGGGTGGAGTAACCCATGTGATCTGATCGGAGTTATCTCTTTGAAGATAAATGAATATTTAATTCATTTATTTAATTAAAGTTTTCAACATGTGAAATAATTGAATTCTTTTTTATTTAGAATTTCTTTATTGAATGAAATTAAATTAATTTAATTGGAAGAATTTAATTAGTAAGTTTAAATATTTGAATTTAAACTATAGGAAATTGAATTTAATTAATTAATTAATGGTAATTAATCAATTAAGGTTAATTAATTAAATAAAATTAATTATTTAATTAATTTTGGAAATTTGATTAGATGATTTGGGGAATGAATTTAGAAGAAAATAGATGATTAATTAATGATTAAAAAATCATTAATTAATAGATGAAAATTAGTTTTTTTAATGTAAAGTCACAAGCCTGTCTATTTTCGGGTGTCTACAGGTAGAATACCCCAGAAAAATACCTTTATCACTTTTGGTGTCAAGCTTTCCATTTCTATCATCCTTTAAGACATAACATTGACTACCAAAGTTCATGAACTTACATTGGGTGTTTTACCATACCATAGCTCATAAAGTGTCTTCTTTGTGTCCTTCTTCAATTGTACTTTGTTAAGTGTGTAGATAGCAGTGCTGACAGCTTCCCTCCAGAAGATTTGGGTGATGCCTTTCTCTATCATCAGTGTTCTTGCACAATCAACAATTGATCTGCTCCTTCTCTCACCAATCCCATTTTTATGTGGTGTTCTTGGTGTAGAAACTTGTCTTTTTATACCATGCTCATTACAAAAATTAGTGAATTCATCTTATATAAATTCTCCTCCTCTATCTGATCTCAAAAATTTCAAATCCTTACCACTCTATTTTTCTACCATAGCCTTATACCATTTAAACATCTTGAATGCTTCAGATTTATCTTTTAGAAACATAACTGTCATCGTTCTAGAGAAATAATCAACAAAGAGAATAAAATATCTATCTCCATAATAGCTTTTTGTCCTCATAGGTCCACATAAATCAGTATGGACTAATTATAGAATATCATCAGATGTATGGGTTTTACTTTTGAAACTAGACTTTGTCATTTTACCTTTTTGACAATTTTTGCACATGATGGTGTCTGGCTTTGCCATCGTTGGTAAACCTCTTACATTCCTTCTTCTGCTTATCTTTATCATGTTGTCAAAATTCACATGACACAATCTTTTGTGCCACAACCATATGTCTTCATTTCTAGTTATTAAGCAAGTGGTGTTAGTATCATTCAGATAGAGTAAGTTACCTTTAGTCTGATCACTGGTACAAATCAGTTTTCCTGATTCATTGAAGATCTTTTCCTTCTTATTCTCAAATGCTACTCTGTTATCTGAATTATTCAATTGAGAAACACTCAACAGATTATAGTTTAATCCTTTTACCCAATAAGAATTTTCACATTTAATCAGGTTATTCAACATTATAGTTCCTTTACCTTCAACCGGACAAGGTGTATCATTACCCATTCTTACTGTACCACCATTTTAATACTCAAAAGTGTTAAAATATTCTTTGTCACCGGTCATGTGGTGAGTGCAGCCACTATCTATAATCCAGATTTCATTCCTGCTAACCTTAGATATGAGTGCAGTTTCTTCATACCTTTCATCTTCATCTGAATCATCCTTCACAGCTACAAATACCATCTTGATGTCTTCATTAGATTTGGTGTCAGTATCATCATCTTTGCAAGTAGCTAGGTAGATATCCTTCTTTCCTTTATCCTTGTAGTCTCGGGTATCTCTTCTTTCTAATTTTTGGTAACCTTTGTAATCTTTGTTATCACCTCTGTCAGATTTCTTCTCAAAAGGTTTGTCATTACTTCTGTCCTCTTTTCTTCTATTAGGACATCTTGCAGAAAAGTGTCCAATCTCTTTACAATTAAAGCATACAAGTCATAACTTGCCTTTGTATTTACCTTTACCTCTCTGCATTCTTCTAGCCATAAGTGCTTATATTTCATCTAGAGCTTCTTCTTCACTTTCACTTTCACTGTCTTTTCTAGATGAGTATCTATGACTAGATTTTCTTATTTTCATAGAAGAATTAAATGCAGACTCTAAGTTTGGTAAGACACTATTGTCAAAGTTATTCATTTCAAATAAAATCAGTCTACCAATTAAACTATCAAGAGTAATTGTGTTTTTTTCTACTACTCTCATTTCTTGAATGGCAGAAACTCTAATAGCATATACATGCAATAAGGTTCTTAAGATTTTACTTACCACTATCTCCTCTTCAAGTGTACCTCCAACACCTTGTATGGCATTGACTACTTCTTTTATTCTTGTGTTGTAATGTGTGATGTTTTCTCCTTCTTTCATTCTAAGATCATCAAATTTTCCTCTAAGGCTTTCTTCTTTGGTTCTCAGAACATGTGTATCACCTCCATGTATAAGCTTTAGTTTGTCCCACATTTTCTTTGTAGTTTTGCAATCCTTGACATCTTCAAATTCAACATCAGAGAGTGAGGAAGAAAGCTCTATAATCATGCAGTTATGCTCATGCTTATCTCTCAATTGATCTACTATCAAAGCTCATGTAGGCAACACATATTTAGTATCTAGGAATTGAGTAACATCATTACCAATACCTGATAAGTGGAGTCTTATCCTTCTTTTTCATGAATCAAATTTGTCTTTGTTCAACTTGGGCACATCTCGTATGTTCATCTTGTGATCCTGACTTAGGTCTTGAAAACTTCCTTCTAAGCACACAAGCTCTGATACCAATTGTTAGTAATAACTGAGAGGGGGGGTGAATCAGTGGCTTCAAAAACTTATCTTTAAACTTAATCACCAATCAATAAATTTCAATTTATTAAGTCCCTATAAGATGCATGCCATGAATTACTATTAATGATTTAACTGTCTGTCAGTTTTCCTTTTTTTACCTTGTTCTCCTTGATTACCGATAAGCTACAAAAACTATTTACCGACACTCAGTAAATATGTAGAGTATACTGATCAATCTAGAAATTCATATGTGAAATGTAAAATAGTAAAGTAATGAACCATACACACATAACACATGGATTTTTAACGTGGAAACCCTGTTAAGGGAAAAAACCACTAGGACCGGTACCCCAAATTTTCACTCTTCTAAAGTGAGCCCTGTTAGGAGCCAACCCTGTTAAAGGTTACAAACACACTATTAGGTCTGACCTTGATAGAAGATTTTATACATAGAGGTTGTCACTTATTATCGGGCATCTATTTGCTACCATCCTTGAATCAGCCTCCTTATTAGATTGTCAATGGGCTTTATACAAATCTTGCTACCATCCTTGAATCAAACTTCTTCTTAGACTGTCAATAGGTATCTAGCAAGTCCAATTCTACTTTCATTAATCAACCTTTTTGGCACTCCTTGGGATGTACCTCAATATATAGAAGACTGTTAAGTCCTGCTCTATTAAGAGACTGGATGCTTCAATGGTTAAACTGAAACATAATGACCTGTTTCTAATGCAACTTGAATTATATATTTTCAGATCTATTTAAGTACATTACCTATCTGATCAATGTATTAATTCAATTCTTTGGCCTCCACACTTTCTTCTTTGTGATGTTGTCCTTCACTGTTCATCGGTCTCTGCAGAATTCTTTAGCTCTCCTTCAGCTTGATTGATTAGGATTGTATGAATTTATCCTTCATTAGTTTCTCTTCAACATCCTCTTATTATTCACTCCCCTTTCTTGTGATGCAGAAATGAATTAAGCATGTCTCTTATATAGACATGATATTCACCATTTCTTGATTCTTGATTCTTGATTCTTGGCTCTTGGCATGAAAAACAATCCAGCCAATCTGATTTAAAGCATAACTCCTGATTTATCTTGTAGTTATCTTTATGCCAACTGTACAAATCTTCTTTAAATCAATCACTTAACTCTGGTCAAATAAAACAATGAAAAAAACCAGTTAAGTCTATCTTTAGCTCTTGCCAGCTAGATATTTTGTCATTTTTTGTACTCTCTTTTCTGTCGGTCAACTCTGCAGTTAGTCGTTGGTGACAACTACAAGTTTTGTTGGTGTGACTCCAGTTAGCTTTGAGATCTCCATCCATCAGGCATCATTGGATTTTAATCATCGGGCAACTGTTTTCTCAGCTCATCGGGTATCTTGTGATTTTGCTTCATTGGGCAAGATCATCTTTTGCTTGTCGGGTATCACTGTGACTTTGGTTCTTTGCCTTTACCGATGGTGTGCACACTATCGGTGTTATCTATCACTTAGTGAATACTTGACTTTTATGCATTGTTGAAAGCATAATCTTTGTTCCATTGATTCTCTAAAGTCTTTGGCATTTTATACATGACCATATAGATGATATCAAGTTGACATCAATGAAAATACAAACCATTAACTAATTTAATGTCTTGCATTATCTTCAACTTAACATTATCAAAAATTCAATTAGTTTTATGTCATCACTTGCTTCCTCACTCTCCGATGTTGAGTTTGAAGATGTCAAAACCTGCACCTCTACAAAGCAAATGTGGGATAAATTGAATCTCGTACATGGAGGAGATGCTAATTTACTAAGAACTAAGGTAGAAAGCCTAAGATGGAAGTTTAGTGAGCTAAGGATGAAAGAAGGAGAAAATATCACATAGTATAGCTGTAGAATCAAAGAGGTAGTTAATGATTTTCGAGGAGTTGGAGGTGTACTTGAAGAAGAGACAGTGGTAAGTAAAATCCTAAGAACCTTACTACATGTATATTCTATTAGATTATCTTCTATATAAGAAATGAGAGCAGTTGCAAATAATAATGCTACTCTAGATAGTCTAATTGGTAGACTAATTTGATTTGAAATGAATAACTTTGATAATAGTGTCTTACCATCTATAGAGTCTGCATTCAAATTTTTTTGAAAATATGTAAGTCAAGTCATAAACATGCTATGAGGAATGATAGTGAAAGTGATAGTGATGACCAAGGAATTGATGAGATTTAAGCACTAATAGCAAGAAGATTGCAGAGAGGCAAAGGTAGATTACCACTTGTATGTTTTAATTGTAAATGGGTTGGACACTTTGTTGCGAGATGCCCTAATAGAAGAAAAGATGATAGAAGTAATGATAGAACATATGAAAAGAATTTTGACCAAGGTGATAACAAAGATTATTGAAGAAATTGACAATCTGACAGAAGAGATACCCGAGACTACAATGACAAAGGAAATAAAGCTTGCTACCTGGCTGAGAACAGAGTTGATGATATTGACACTGAATCTGATGAAGACATTTGGTGCAGGAGAACCCTAAAGTCCTTAGGAAGATCTTTAGTCATTTTGGCTTGTAGGTTGGTTTTTCTAGTCATCCATGAATAAGGAATATGTTATAAATTTCCTAGTGTGTTTTAGGTGTGTTTTACTATTAGGAGAGATTAGGGTTTGTGAGTTGTTGAGTTAAGTTGATTCTAGGGGTCTAAAACCTAGAAGTCAACCAAAAGGTCTAAGGGTTGACAAAAACTCCAAAAATGGGAGATTTTCAAGATTTTAATGTTTTCAAGTCATTTTAGGTCATTTGGTAAGGTTTGAAACCAAATATGGCCATCAAAGTGGAGAAAGTGTCATTTTGAAAAAAGTTGTCAAAGTTGTCATGACAACATTTCCTAGATTTTAGGAATCGGCTCTTATGATGCCCAAATCCCATCAGAGGGTCTAGACATGTGGGATGAGAGTATTTAAGGTTATTACAACCCTAATCTGATAGGGAGATTTTAGATTGTATGAACTAGTTATTGGAAAGAACCAATTTGCAGTGTAATTAGCATACAGAGCCATCATCCAACACTTTTGTGGATTGAATGGATTGAATGAAAGCATGGAGATTGTTTGTAATTTAATTCTTTAGATCTTTGTGGCATTGGATTAGTTATTTTTTCTTTATGGTTAGCTTTTGTTTAATTCTTTGTATTATGTGAGTTCATTGGCCAGTTTTCGTCTAGTCATGTAAAAGATGGCTTTTCTTGGTATTCTCGTGGTTGAAACTCCCATAACCACTTGAAATACATTAAATCCTCTTATATACTTTGTATATATGGTGTATGGAGTGTGTGTGTGTAGGGGAAGCAAGAGAACAATCAGGCCCTAGGTGAGTACTAGCTATTCTGGCTAGGGTGACTGAGCAGTGCAGTAGCAATGATGATTGCTAGTTGATTGGCATTGTTGGAATTAATGGGAAGTAGTACTGAGAGGGGAGGGGTGAATCAGTACCTCTAAAAATTTTAACACCTTTCTAATTTATCATTAGTAATCATTTATTACTGCATTACCGACCATTACTGTTGTTCTTTCTTATGCATATATTGTTCATTCATAATCTTTAATAGTTTGCAGCATTCATAAAAACATTCATGAAAATGAGAAACACATAACACAAGATATGGTATCGCAGAAAAATCCTGTTAGGAAGTAAAAACTGTGGTGGGGATGGCACCCACAAAACTTCACTATCATCAGAATGGAAGGGAGCCAGTTAAGGCTTACAATTTGATCACTTCTAATGATCTACCCTGTAAGGAGTATTAAGGTGGAGACCTATTAAGATCTACTCTGTTGAGAGATTTAGCAACACTGATTTAAGTGTGCACTTAGTTATGATATTTACAATAGGACGGTTAAGCCCACCTTTCTTGAAAGGATTTCATTAGTGTACTACACTTGTTAGAATGAGTAAAAATGTTGACCTGACTATATGCAATCTATAATTGCTGATTACAGATCCATTAAAGCTCTCAGAATAACAATATCACCTTAAGTGATTGATTAATACCTTTTTTTTTCTCGTCGGTAGCCTTTGTTCTATTCTTGAAACTGATTTAATTCTATTTATGTCCTTCTCCATGAATTCTATTGTCTGGTCTCTAGATTCTCTCTGTGGCTAATTTCTTCATTGAACAACTACTATTCTCAATAGATTGAGCATCTATTTATACAAGTATTTCACCTATCTTGGAATCATGCATTACCATGTTAACTCTTAGATCCAAGGTTTACAACTTGACCTTGATCTTTAGTTTGCATGTTTTAAATCAGTAAAACTAATTAAAACAATAATAAATACATTTCTTCCTCCGCACAAAATGGATTTAAAAGTAAATAAAGAAGCTATAAATACAACTTCAGTAATTTATCTGACGTGGAAAGTCAAATCCACTTTTTGCGGGATGTAACTAACTGTCGGTTCTTGGTTGTCAGGTTGAACTTTGAATTCTGTCAGTGTTCCTTTGTTGAACTATTCATCAGGTTCCCTTTGTCTGTCAGGTTCCTCTCTTTTTTGTTTCGTCAGGTTGCACTGTTGTCTTTCCTTTACCTTTTTTTCATTGGATAACATAGAATAGTGTTTGTCGGGTAACCTTGGCGTCAGGTAGTGGTGTGCCCTGTATGTCAGTGTAGAGTAAACCGATGGTGCAAATCATGTTTTTCCTTAAGTATACTAATGGAAAAATATAATTCCTTCAATCTCCCCCTTTGACATTAGTATCAAAAATTGATATGTGCATAATACAAAAGTGTTTAGTATGTACACCTTTATATCCTTGTCATCATATGACTCCCCCTTAACTTATGCATCGGTATAGTATAAGTATATGTACATGTATAATATACATTTTCTTTTCTTTGCTCTATATGTACATATTATTTCCTTTTTATTTTACTATACATATTGTTTCCCCCTTTTAACTTAGGTGAGTGAACGTAAACATATCAATTTTCCCCTTTCTTTGATACTTATGACAAAAATGTACAACTTATAATATGTCAAAATTGGGACAAAAATGTGCAACTTACAATGTGTCTACTATATTGGAATGGGTTAGCTTGATATATTCTTGCATTTTATCCCATTTTTCTTTCAGTTGTTCTAGTGCCATGTGTTGTAGCTCTAGCCTCGCGTGCATATCATAAATGTTGTCTAGGACAGACATTTCAGGGGTGGCAGTTAATGCATTTGCCTCTGTCACATTTTGTTGCAAGAGTGTAAGTGTTGGTAAGAGCTAATCTTGGAGCTCATTTACCTCATCTTTGTATTTCATCTCTGCAATCTGAATTTCCTGTCTCTATTTCTGAGCTTGTTTGATTTTCTCATCGTGCAATTTAATTGCTTCTTCATTATTTGAGAGACTTTGTGCACTTGATTTCAGATCAGCATCAATTTGTGCTATCTGGTCGGTATACTCCTGAGTGAGTTGATCTAGAGTGCACAATTTTTTTGTTAGGGTAATAGCTTATGATATGATTGGATCAATTGTACTTACCAATTCATATAGCTTAACCTTTTTCAATGCCACTTCCTGGCTTATCTTCTCGGCTAGCTTGAACTCATACTTTTGTTCAAGTCTCTCTTCCATAACTTTCTCAAAATCAATATTCTGAGATGTTATTGCATCTGTCAGTATTACCAGTTGATCAAGCATTGGAGCTTTCTGATAAATATCTACATAAGGTACAATTTTTTGAAGTATTCCTCTTGCTACTTCCAGTACTTTGGCCTCTTTTGTTTCTCTCTTTAGTTTTTCTTGAATGGATTTTCTCTCACAGATCCTGGCATACTTTGTTAATGCAGTTGGATCCAATGTCCTTGGATCACAAACTGGAATCTCAATGATTTCATCCAGAGTTACTTGATTCTTATGCTTTCCCTTCTTCTTCTTTGATATTTGTGGGGATGTAGAGGTATGAACTACCATAGCTAGTTCATTTGTTCTCTTTGAAGTTGTTGGTGAAGGCCTTGTGGGAGATGCTTCTTTTGTTTTTTGTTCGGGTGGCACTTGTCAGTTTTGTGAATACATCTCTCCTTCAACCTTGGGTGTCTCTGTAGGTTTTTCTTCTGATTGCTTCTCCTTCTCATCTTGCTTTGCTTCTTCACCTTTCTCTGTTTGTGTTTCCCCTTATTTTTTGTGTGTTTCCTCTTTATTTTGATCAGTAGATTGTCTTTTTGATCATCGATTATAGCCTTCTCTGTAGTTGTTTCCTTTGTATTATCTATGGTATATTTTTCTATAGAATCACCCTTGTCCTTGGGTGTGCTTGTGTCTTCTACTGCAGATCCATCATTACCCTTTAAAATATTTATTTTCTTCATTAGTATAGGCATATTGCTTCGAGTGGTTGCTTGGGTTGTATCTAGAGTGGTGTCTTTCTCGTTGGTTTGATCTTTTTGGGCATTGACATCCTCATCTTTTTGATCTTGGTTTGTAGGGTCTAGTTCTTTGGAGTCCATCATTGAAGTGTCCTGCACTTGTTCATTAGCAACATTTATATATTTATCATTTGATGACTTCAATTCTTGTTGTGTTTCCTGATCCTTAAGTGTAATGAATATTACTTCATCTTTCTTCTTTGGATCTTTATCCGAGTCATAGTTGGTGATATCTTGGATGTCAAGATCATCCATGACTGTGTCTAAGTTTATGGGCTCATTGTCACTTTCAGTATTGTCCATAGAAATGTGTTGAGGACTAGCATTGTCTATCTCCTCCTCTTTGTGAGGTGTGTTGGTGAGAAGTAATTGATTCTCACCACTTGTTGACTCTGTTGGTAGATCTAGAAGTTGTCTCCATTTAGTTTCAGTCATTTTGTCCAGCTCTATGAATGTGTTCTTTAATACTTTGTATGCCCTTATCTTGGCTAAAAATTTACTTGAGTGCTTCTTGAGTATTTCTTTGATTTCTTCAACCTTGGATTCGGGAGGCATTAGTGTTACTAGTACCCTCTCCCTTACTTCTCTTTTGGTTTGCAGAGCATATGACCATTGTTGGTATACCCTGTTACCCAGCTCTTTAGGTAGTTTATTGACAAATTCTTCAGGTGCATATTTGTACATGATCATTGACTTTATAAATGCCTCTTGTATCTTATTCTATTCCTCTAGGTTTAGTGTATCCCATTGTCTAATTTTCTTGTCAGACATGGTTCTGGATGTAGCAATAGACTCAGCAGCTTCATCAATTATTTGATTCTTTTAGTTCTTCTTTTCCACATCAGGCTCATCATCTTTAGTGTCCTCTATGTCATCCTTTGTCCTAACCAACCTTTTCCTCTTCTTTGGAGGTGTTGTTTTCATAGTTTGTTGCCTTGTTCTATTTGTTTGTTGCTTCCTCATATAGGTCTTTACTTGACCTTTCTTAAGAGGTGTTCTATCAGTTGTAGCAGTTTGACTCCTTGTCCTCTATTTATTTGTAGGAGGTGGAGGTGGAGGTGTATCAGATTCAGTCTCCTCATAATCTGATTTATGTTCTTATTCCTCACCGATGGTGCCCTGTTCATCAGTTTCCTCTGGTTGTTCCTGTTCTTCTTCTGTAACCAATAGAATCTTCTTGAGATTCTTATCCTTTTTGTTGAAAAATTTCTTTATCTCTAGGCCTCTCTTTATCTTAGATTTGGCCTCTTCATAGGTTCCAAACCTAGGTTGTTTTATGTCAACAAGCTCATTTATTAGTGCATCAATTGCACTTGTAGCTTGATCATTATTGATCTCATAATCCATTGGTGTTAACCAAGCTATCCTTGGTACAACTGGTTTGATATGGGTGAAATTTGTGTCCACCATGAAGCATATTTCATCTTTATGTTTTTCCACAAGTTGCTTATGAATCCTAGTCCTGTCCATCATCTTTTCCTTGAACTCAAGGAAGTAAGCAGACATAACAGATTCAAAATTGTCCCCTAGTGATTTAATCAGTTCACTAATTTGTTGGGTTACCAGTTTGGTAGAGTCCTATTTTACTTTTCCTACTGAAGGAAAGTATTCTTGAAAATACAAAAAGATACATATGATAAGTGAGCTGAACTTACATGTGTTAGTCTTTGTAGACCTGATTGTGTGCATGTTCTCATCAAGTTGTTTTAATAGGATCTCACACAGATCCATTTGAATTCCTTTGGTCACTATCTTGTAAGTTGTGCTTACTGATGTTGCAGATATGTTGTTCAATCTACTTGCCTAAAAAATCTTATACCCAATTACACATGCATCAAAATTTAGTTCTTCATTGGTGATTGTGTTCACTTTGAGACCTCTGTTGTCCCCTTCTACATTGGTGATTTTTTCAACTTATTTCATGGAGGGATGCTTGTGTGCCCTAGGTTTTTTGATTATCAGATAACCAGTGACAGCGTGAAGGGAATCCTTGGTTATTTTCTTGGGTTGGTCTAGCCATAGCTTCTTATCATGAATTTTGCTCAAGACTAACCTTATCCAGTCTATTTTGAATTCCCTTGGGAAATGTAGGGCATTAGTTAACCCTTTGACTTCCAAGTGTTTGTGCTCTTCCTTCAGTTTCCCTTCAACATCACAAAGCTTCGTATAAGCTTCATCAATTTCAAAATCACCTATCTCTGTGATCTTGCAGTGAATATAAGACCTAACATCTATGAGAAAAACCCTAGGTGGTATTTTTGAAAACGTGTCAGTTTCATCAAGTTTTGATGCAATTTATGGGTAGATCTTATACTTGGGCTATACACATGTACTATTCTTGATCAGCTTAACCACATTCCTTTTATCATTCTTGATTTTAGCAGTTCTTGAGGTGGTTGCCATCATTTTTCAAGTTTTAGGGTATTCTAGAAATTTAGGGCTTTCTTGAAAAATAATGATAGAGATCTTTCGGTGCCTTTGATACTTACTTCAATCCATAATAGTGGTGAAAGATCTATTTGTTATGTGCTTAGATTGATCTGAGGACGCTCTGCTTTATGCTCTTTAATCACTCTATTTTTTGCTCTTCTTTCTCTTCAAATCACGGGTGCAAAATGAAGTTGTCTTGTCGACTATTTATAGACTTTTTTCCCTAAGTCTTTGTAATAAATGATCAATGAATCGTCGGTACATGAAGACGGGTTTCATCGGGAAGACTTTCCAAAATATAATCGATGATCTTGAGTTGCTCAGGACAGTTGTTAACAATGTTGCTTGTACCGACAAATATCAGTATTCTATAGTGACAACTTGTAATTTTCCTTTCTTGCCGACGGGTGTCAGGTTACATTGGCAACTTAGCCACTTTATGTGTTGACCGACAATTTTTGATAAGTGTAGAAAAACTTATCTACTTTGTTCACCGATGATTTTTGGTATGTATGTACCGATAGGGTTGCTTTCTTAAAATTGGAACAAGTAACATAAGATGCATATTTATTCAAGCAGATTTTGAATATCTATCAATTGTATAATGGAACTGATGCAAAATATGACTTGGTATAGTGTAGTTCCATACTTGTTTAGCTTAAGTGGGGGTGATGATGTCACCAGATCCATTGGATGGGGTGTCACCATTTGCATTGCTTGGCCCAGCTTCATCATTTCTTGAAGCTTTTATCCACATTTTGTCTCTTTCCCTCTAGATATCTTCAATGGTGTTTCCATTGGGATATGTGATTGTTTCTATCAATTGGTCTTTGCAATCTTTCTTGAGGTGACCAACTTTATGACAGTGCAAGCATGCCATTTTGGGGTTTGAATAGCCTCTAGACCTTTTGGTCCATGCTCTCATACATTTTGCAGCAATGTGACCATATCTACCACATGTTGTATAGTTTGTCCATGTATTGTAATCCCATGTATATTGATTACCTATTCTCTTTCGTTGATAAGGAATCTTTTGACCTTTAGGCTTCCATGCTTGCCTTTTCTTTTTCTAGCATTCTTCAGATGTGTACCCATTCATCTTGCATGTAGGACAATATTTGTCCATGTAGGTTTCTTTCGTTGGTTGTTCTATCTTATTCTTGCATTCATAAGTCTTGTGTCCTTTCTTGTTACATTTATAACAAAATCCTATGAATGTAGGTGTACATTTAGGAATACCTTTCATTTTACCTTGGCATACATTTGATGTGTGCCCTTTCTTTTCACACTACTTGCATGTTAGATTTCTTGGTCTTGGCTTTTCATAGACATTCTTTGCTTGATTGGATGATTCTCCATTTTTTATAAAGCCTATACCATTGTTGTTGTTGACTGTTCGTTGTCCTTCAAGAAAATCATCCATTCTTTTATTCCTCTCTTCAGCCTTTCTGATAATCTTGTTATGTTGTTTCTGAATTCTAACCTCGTGTTTTACCTTTTCATTCTCTTCTCTTAATTCAACGATAATCTCTATTATTTAAAAGAGTTCCACATTTATTTTGTTTGCTTCTTGACTCATAAGAATAATCTTATTTGTGAGATCATGGTGATGTTCAGCATGTCTTTGAATTTCTAATTCCTTTTCTTGTAGTTTCTCTATAATCTTCCTTCTGTCATCAATAGAAAGTGTTCTTTCTATTTCAGCTTGTCTAGCAGAACTCATCACATCAATCATTCTTACTATATAGCTCTCTTGACCGATTTGTAGCGTCTTTATTTGCTCTGTTAGATGTTGATTGATCTCCTTTAGATTTGTGATGTTCTCTTCCAATGCATCTGATGTATTAATTGTATTTGATCTTGAAGATTCAAATAAATCTAGAATCTCTTCTTCTTGATAATCTTTTTCATTTTTCTGGGTAGCCATACCTTTCCTTTCATTCAACAGCTCTCTCATCTTGATTCTTGCTTCTTTATACTATTCATAGAACATCTGTATCTCAAGCTTTTTGTTCTCGATATTCTTATCAAGTTTGTACTTCTCCATTGTATGATCTTTTCTCTTAAGCCTTTAAGGTTTCCAAGAAGAAACTTAGCTCTGATACCAATTGTTGGAATTAATGGGAAGTAGTACTGAGAGGGGAGGGGTGAATCAGTACCTCTATAACTTTTAACACCTTTCTAATTTATCATTAGTAATCATTCATTACTGCATTACTGACCATTAGTGTTGTTCTTTCTTATGCATTTATTGTTCATTCATAATCTTTAATAGTTTGCAACATTCATAGAAACATTCATGAAAATGAGAAACACATAACATAAGATATGGTATCATAGAAAACTCCTGTTAGGAAGTAAAAAATGTAGTGGGGATGGCACCCACAAAAATTCACTATTTGCAGAATGGAAGGGGGTCGGATAACGCTTACAATTTGATAACTTCTGATGATATACCATGTTAGGAGTATTAAGGTGGAGACCTGTTAAGATCTACTTTGTTGAGAGCTTTAGCAACACTGATTTAAGTGTGCACTCAGTTATGAGATTTACAATAGGACGGTTAAGCCCACCTTTCTTGAAAGGATTTTAATAGTGTACTACACTTGTTAGAATGAGTAAAAATGTCGACCTGACTATATGCAATCTACAATTGCTGATTACATATCCATTAAAGCTCTTAGAATAACAATATCACCTTAAGTGATTGATTAATACCTTTTCTCTGCTCGTCAGTAGCCTCTGTTCTGTTCTTAAAACTGATTTAATTCTATTTATGTCCTTCTACATGAATTCTATTATCTGGTCTCTGGATGCTCTCCATGGCTACTTTCTTCATTGAACAAATACTATTTTCAATATATTGAACATGTATTTATACAATTATTTGACCTATCTTGGAATCACACATTACAATGTTAACTCTTAGATCCAAGGTGTACAACTTGATCTTGATCTTTAGTTTGCATGTTTTAAATCAGTAAAACTAATTAAAACAATAATAAATACATTGCTTCCTCCGCACATAATGGATTTAAAAGTAAATCAAGAAGCTATAAATACAAATTTAGTGATTTATCTGACGTGGAAATTCAAATCCACTTTTTTCAGGATGTAACTGACTGTCAGTTCTTGGTCGTCAAGTTGAACTTTGAAGTCTGTCGGCGTTCCTTTGTTGAACTGTTCATCGGGTTCCCTTTGTCTGTCGGGTTCCTCTCTTTTCTATTTCGTCGGGTTGCACTATTGTCTTTCCTTTACCTTTTTTTCATTGGATAACATAGAATAGTATTTTTTGGGTAACCTTGGCGTTGGGTAGTGTTGTGCCCTGTCTGTCAGTGTAGAGTAAACCGATGGTGCAGATCATGTTTTTCCTTAAGTATACTAATGGAAAAATATAATGCCTTATGGTCTATGCCAATAAGTGATACAGGAGTGTAGGGGCATGAGGTGCAGACCTTTTGATGGAAGGAGGAGTTCAGAAGAGCTCATTAGATCAGTGGAAGAAGTTCAAGAAACCATACCAGCCTTCATGCCCTAGAAACCCTTATTTTTAGGGGTTTGGTGAAAGTCCATTGTATGGACAAGATTGGAATCAGAGACCTAGAAAATATTTAAGGTGAGGAAAAACCCACAAAGATTATGTAATTTTTTCTAGGGGTGTTAAGGGATTTTAGGAGAAAATCCACCTTTTTCAGCGAATAGGAGGGCTAATAGGCCTAAAAAGGCTACAAGGCCTAAAAGACTAGTAATTTGGAACCCGATAGGAAAATGGGTGAAAGATCCAAAAAATTAGATCCATAGGGGTTGGATTAGACCTAAGAGGAGTCAGGAAACCAATCCACAAAGAATTTGATACCATTGGAATGGTAGGAGGTTAGTGAAGCCATGGATGTGTGAAGATTATGGAGGATAGTTTAGTGAAGAGTTTGAAGTTGGTGGAGAGCTCCTAGTGTGTTAGAGGATCATAGAGGTATCCTCTAGGTAGGGTAGTGATAGAGACCCTAAGGAAGACTAAGTGAAGGTCTTCGAGGGAGCAATAAAGCTATAGGAGAGGAGCTCCCCATCAAATTGGTATCAGAGCTATTGAAAGGCTTGGGAGTGAATTAGGGTATGACAGAGTGGAGTGAATCCATAGGTGACAACATCATGGTGACCAATGCAGAGTCGGCCAAGGATTTGTCAGAGAAACAAGTCAAGAATAGGCTTCTTGAAGAAGCAATGGAAGAGATGAAGATCAAGCTAGAAGAAGTGGTAGAGACTTCCAGCAAGTTGAGAGAAGAGATGCATGAAGGAATAGATAAAGGAAAGAAACCAGTAGAAGAGGAGGTAGAACCAGAGCCTGATCCTCTTCTACCTAAGGAACCATTCCTCAAGGAACTCAAGGAATTGAGTGGAAAGGCTCTAGAAGGAATACAAGTGTTCTATGGTAAGATGGATACAGAAATGGTTATGGAATGGCTTGAAGGGATGGAGAATCACTTTGAGTGTGATGGGATTAAAGAGGCACAAAAGGTAAAGATAGTCAAGTCATGGCTAGGAAGGAAAGAACTCACATGGTGAAAGTTCTTGCGGGAAGAAAGAGAGAAAGATGGAAAGAATCCCATAGCAAATTGGAAAGCAATGGTTGCAAAGGTGAAGGAGAATTACCTTCCAGAAGATTATGGCATTCAACTACATAAGAAGAGGCGGAACCTTAGGCAAAAAGACCTAGACGTGCCAGCCTATACTAAAGAATTTCAAAAACTTTGTCTTAGATCAAGAATCTAGGAGACAGAGAGTATCAAAGTTGCAAGGTGCCTTAATGGATTAAAGTGGAACATTCAAGAAGAACTTAGTCTCTTTACCCTGACTTCCATTCATAGTTGTTTTCAAATGGCTTTGAAAGTGGAAGAGAAACTCAAGAAGAGGCAAGATTATAGCTCCAGAGGTAGAGGAAGGGGTAGAGAAAATAGAGGTGGCCATAGAGGAGGTTCAAGTGGAAGAGGCAGTGACAGTAGAGGTCAAATTGACTCCAGATATATAGAGAAAGGACAAGAATCAAGAAATAGGGGTGGATACAATGATAGAGGAAGAAGTTCTTATAACAGTGGTAGAGGAAGATCAAGAGGTTTTGGGAGAAGCTCTCACTTTTCTTCTATGAAATGCTACAATTGTGGATAGTTGAGGCATCCTGCATATAGGTGTCTAGATAAACCAACTTCCTCACAAGGGGAGAAGAAGATAGCTTATGTCCAAGAAGAAGATTTCTCTAAATAATTAGAGGTGAGTCTGGATTCAGAGAAAGGAGAACACCTTATGTTGAGGAGAATACTAATAAAGACACCCACCAAAGATGAGCACAAGCAGAGGAGGGCTCTTTTCAGAGTAAAGTGCAAGATATTGGGAAAAGTGTGCATGGTGATCATTGATTCAGGGTCAATAGATAATGTTATATCTAAGGGGGAAGTACAGAAGTTGAAGCTCACTAAAATCCCACATGTGTGTCCTTATAAAGTTACCTGGTTGAATAAGGGCCAAAACATCTTAGTGAATGAACAAGTGTGGGTAGAATTTTCCATTGGAAATTATCAAGATAGGATACTATGTGATGTGTTGCCAATGGATGCTTGTCATATGTTTCTTGACAGACCATGGTAGTATGATAGACAAGTTGTCCATAATGGGAAAGATAATAAGTACTCCTTCAAGAAAAATGGGGTAACATTCAAGATACAATCCTTACTAGAGGAAGGCATAGTGGAGAAGGAAGAATCCAGTACCATGGTGATGAATGGAAAAGAATTCCTAAGGGATATGAAAGATGAAGAAGTTGGCTATGCAATTTTGTTAAAGCCAAAGGAGGAGGAGACTCATAAGAAAGAACCTATGCCAAAAGAAGTGAGAGAACTGTTGGACCAGTTCAAGGACATAATATGTGAGGGTACACCAGCTTCACTACCACAAAAGAGGGAGATAAGTCATCAAATTGACTTCATACCAGGAGCATATTTGCCAAATAAAGCTGCATACAAGATGACACCAAAAAAAACAAGGAGATAGCCAAACAGGTGTAAGAATTGTTGGATCAAGGATTGATTAGAAAAAGAATCAGCCCTTATGCCATCCTAGTGGTGTTGGCTCCTAAGAAGGGAGGTAAGTGGAGGATGTGTACTGATTCTAGGGAAATAAATAGGATAACTATTAGGTATAGATTTCCAATTCCTAGAATAGAAGACTTGATGGATTGCTTGGGGGTGCTAGGTACTTCTCTAAAATTAACTTGAAGAGTGGATACTATCAAATTAGGATGAAGGAAGGTGATGAGTGGAAGTTTCCATTTAAGACTATAGAGGGATTATATGAATGGTTAGTTATGCCCTTTGGGCTTACTAATGCACCAAGCACCTTTATGAGGGTGATGAATGAGGTCTTGAAATACTATATAGGAGTTTTTGTAGTTGTCTATTTAGATGACATCCTCATATTCAGTAAAAAAAAAGAGGATCATATGAAACACTTGGAGTTAGTGTTGAAGAAGTTGTAGGAAGAGAAACTCACCATAAACCTTGAGAAGAGTGAGTTCATGAAGGAAGAACTAGTCTACCTTGGCTTTGTAATTTCCAAGGGTGACTTGAAAATGGATAAGGAGATAGTAGAGGCCATCTTGAATTGGCCTACTCCTAAGATAGGGACTAAAGTTAGGAGCTTCCATGGGTTATCCCAATTCTATAGGAATTTCATCAAGAGATTCAATGAGATTTGTGCTCCAGTTCTAGAGACTATCAAAGGAGGATTGAAGACTAAATTTATTTGGACTAAGGCAGCTAATGATAAATTTGAAATGTTGAAAAGAGAATTAGAAACTCAACCTATATTTTTGTTACCTAGCTTTGAAAAACCATTCATTGTGGAGTGTGATGCAAGAAGCATTGCAATAGGAGTTGTCCTAAGTCAAGAAGGCAGGCATGTGACCTTTTTCAGTGAAAGACTCAATGAGGCTAAGTCTAGGTACTCTTCCTATGACTTGGAGCTATATGCTCTTGTAGAATCCTTAAAGAAATGGAGGCATTATCTATTGCCTAAAGATTTTTTTGTCTTTACAGACAACCAAGCATTGAGTTATATAAACACTCAAGACAAGCTTGGCTTGAGACACATAAAATGGATGGAGTTCCTACAGTCATATACCTTCAGTATAAAACTTAAGAAGGGGGTGCAAAACAAAGTTGCAGATGCCCTTAGTAGGAGACTACTCACCATTCAAGAGATTCAGTTGCAAAGTAAAGGAGTTGAAGGTTTTAGATACCTATATGAGGGAGATTCAGATTTCTCAGAGATTTACAAAGTGTGCAAAGATTTTGAGAATCACTTTCATAGTGAGTTTTTAGAGTATACATTGCAGAATGGATTTTGATTCAAAGGCAATCAACTTTGTGTTCCAAAAGGCTCAATGAGGGAGAACCTCGTACAAGAGAAACATAAGGGGAGCCTAAGTGGACACTTTGGACTGAACAAGAAACTAGACCTAGTGGAAAGGTTCTACTGGTGGCCAAAAATGTAGAAGGAAGTAAGGAGATATGTGGAACAGTGTGGCATATGTTAGAAGGCTAAAGGAACTTCATCAAATTTAGGACTTTACCAGCCATTACCCATCCCAAACAAACCTTAGGAGTGTATAAGTATGGATTTCATAGTGGGGTTACCTAGGACTCCAACTGGTTTAGATAGTGTGTTTGTGGTGGTAGACAGGTTTAGTAAGATGAGCCACTTCATCCCATGTAAAACAGCACATGATGTTAGCCATATTGCCTACTTGTTCTTCAACGAAATAGTGAGGATTCATGACCTACCAATGATTATTGTTGCAGACAGGGATGTGAAGTTCATGGGGTAATTTTGGAAGACCCTATGGAAGAGAATAGGTACAAACTTATCTCATGGATCTACCTATCATCCTCAAATGGATGGACAGAATGAGGTAATCAATAGAATTATTGGGAACTTGCTCAGATGTTTGACAAAGGAATATGGACAAGGATGGGAGCAAGTTATCCCACAGGCATAATTTTCCTATAATGATAGCACAAATAGGACTATAGGTAAAATTCCATTTGAGATTGTGTATGGGGCACATCCAAGGGGTGTGATGGAGCTCAAAGACCTCAAAGGATATGAGGGAGTTAGTGGACATGTTGATGATTTTTCACAATCAATGAAGAAAGTCCATGAGCAAGTGAAAAAGACCTTAATGGAGGCCAATCAGAATTTGAAGGCTAAAAGAGATGAGGGAAGAAGAGATTTGCAGTTTGAAGTGGGTGAACTAGTAATGGTGTTCTTGAATAAGCAAAGACTACAAAAATGGATACCTAGTAAGATATAGATGAAAAGGATTGGACCTTGCAAGATATTGGCTAAGTATGGACCCAATGCTTACAAGGTGGAGTTGCCCAAGGAGATGTCAATCTCTCCAATCTTCAATGTGAAGGATTTGATCAAGTATAATGGGTCAGATATGGATGAGTTGTAGTACAATACATAGGTGCATAATGATGTGGGAGAGTTCAAGACTCTGGAACAGGTCAAGCCACAAGTGGAAAGATATTGGATTCAAGAGTAAAGAAGAAGACAAGACACAAAGTATATATGGAGCATCTAGTGAAGTGGATAAATAAACCAAAGTCATAAGCCACTTGGATAGTTGAGAGTGACTTCAAGAAGCATGGAATCAGTGAGTATTTTCTGACACCACAGGTACCTTAAATTTCTTGTTGCAGGGGGAGGATGGTGCAGGAGCACCCTAAGGTCTTTAGGAAGATCTTTAGTCATTTTTTCTTGTAGGTTGGTTTGGAAAACTATACATGAATAAGGACTATTTTATAAACTCCCTAGTGTTTTTTAGGTGTGTTTTAGTGTTAGGAGAGATTAGGGTTTGTGAGTTGTTGAGTCAAGTTGATTCTAGGGGTCTAGAACCAAGAAGTCAACCAAAAGGTCAAAGGATTGACCAAAACTCCAAAAATGGGAGATTTTAGAGATTTTAATGTTTTCAAGTCATTTTAGGTCATTTGGTAAGGTTTGAAACCAAATAGGGCCATCAAAGTGGAGAAAATTTTATTTTGACAAAAGTTGTCAAAGTTGTCATGACAACTTTTAAAAGTTGTCATGACAACATTTCCTAGATTTTAGGAATCAGATCTTATGATGACCAAATCCCAACTAGAGGGTCTATACATGTGGGATGAGAGTATTTAAGGTTATTACAACCCTAATCTGATAGAGAGATTTTAGATTGTACGGACTAGTTATTGGAAAGAACCAATTTGCAGTGTAATTAGCATACAAAGCAATCATCCAACACTTTTGTGGATTGAATGGATTGAATGAAAGCATGGAGAGTGTTTTAAATTTAATTCCTTAGATCTTTGTGGCATTGGATTATTTATTTGTTCTTTCTGGTTATCTTTTTTTTAATTCTTTGTATCCTGTGAGTTCACCGGCCAGTTTTGGTCCAGTCATGTAAAAGATGGATTTTCTTGGTATTCCTGTGGTTGAAACTCCCATAACCACCTGGAATAAATTAAATCCTTGTATATAATTTTTAGATATGGTGTTTGGAGTGTTTGTGTGCAAGAGAAGCAAGATAACAAACAAGCCCTAGGTGAGTACTAGCTATTCTGGCTAGGGTGACTGAGTAGTGCAGTAGCAATGATGATTGCCAGTTGATTGGTATGTGCCAATCAGTGATAGAGGAGTGTAGGGGAATGAGGTGCATAACTTTTAATGGAAGGAGTTTAGAAGAGCTCATTAGATCAGTGGAAGAAGTTCAATAAATTAGACCATTCTTCATGCCCTAGAAACCCTTATTTTTAGGGGTTTGGTTAAAGTCCATTGTACGGACAAGATTGGAATCAGAGACCTAGAAAATATTTAAGGTGATGAAAAAAACACAAATATTATGCAATTTATTTCTAGGGTTGTTATGGGATTTTAGGAGAAAATCCACCTTTTCAGTGACTAGGAGGGCTAATAGGCCTAAAAAGGCTACAAGGCCAAAAATACTAGTAATTTGGAACCCGATTGGAAAATGGGTGAAAGATCCAAAAAATTGGTTCCATAGGGGTTGGATTAGACCTAAGAGGAGTCAGGAAACCAATCCACAATAATTTTACACCATTCTAATGGTAGAAGGTTAGTGAAGCCATGGATGTGTGAAGGTTATGGAGGATAGTTTAATGAAGAGTTTGAAGTTGGTGGAGAGATCCTAGTGTGTTAGAGGATCTGAGAGGTATCCTCTAGGTAGGGTAGTGATAGAGACCCTAAGGAATACAAAGTGAAGGTCTTGGAGGGAGAAAGAAAGATCTAGGAGAGGAGCTCCCCGTCAACATTGAGATCGTACTTGTGGCCATGAAGGATGACTCAAACGAAGAAGAAGAAAGGTATGTAGAGACTGCACTCATATCTAAGGTTAGTAAGAATGATGTATGGATTATAGATAGTGTCTGCACTCACCACATGACCAGTGATAAACAAAATTTTGAAACTTTTGAATACTATAATGGTGGATCGTTAAGAATGGGTAATGACGCACCTTGTCCAGTTGAAGGTAAAGGGACTATAATGTTGAATAACCTGATCAAATGTGAAAATTCTTACTGGGTAAAAGGAATGAATTATAATCTATTGAGTGTTTCATAGCTGAATAATACAGGTCACCGAGTATCATTTGAAAATAAAAAGGCAAAGATCTTTAATGAATCAAGAAGATTGATCAAAACTAGTGAACAAACAAAAGGTAACCTTTTCTATCTTGGTGAAATTAACACCACTTGTTTAATGGATAGAAACTAAGACATATGGTTGTGGCATAAAATATTATGTCATTTGAATTTTGATAACATGATAAAGATAAGCAATAAAAGAAGATTAAGAGGCTTACCGAGCATGTCAAAGCTCGAACATATCATGTGCAAGAATTGTCAAAAAGGTAAGATGACTAAGTCTAGTTTCAAGAGCAAATCCCATGCATCTAATGCAATTATATAATTAGTCCATACTGATTTATGTGGACCCATGAGGACAAAGAGTTACTATGGTGATAGGTATTTCATTCTCTTTGTAGATGATTATTCTAGAATGATGAAAATTATGTTCTTAAAAGATAAATTAGAAGCATTCAAGATGTTTAAATGGTATAAGGCTATGGTAGAAAAACAAATTGTTAAGGAATTGAAATGCTTGAGATTAGATAGGGGCGGGGAATTTATTTCAGATGAATTCACTAACTTCTGTAATGAGCATGGAATTAAAAGATAGGTTTTTGCACCAAGAACACCACAGCAAAATGGAATTGATGAAAGGAGAAATAGATCCATTGTTGATTTTGCAAGAGCAATGATGATTGAGAAAAGAATCACTCAAAAATTTTGGAGAGAAGCTGTCAGTACTACTGTCTACACATTGAATAGAGTAAAATTGAAGGACACAAAGAAGACACCCTATGAGATTTGGTATGGTTACACACCCAATGTAAGTTACTTCAGAATCTTTGGAAGTCAATTTTATATTTTGAAAGATGATAGAAATGGAAATCTTGACTCCAAAAGTGAAGAAGGTATCTTTCTAGGGTATTCCACCAAAAGCAAGGCTTAAATTTCTTAACAAGTCCTCTAACAAGATCATTGAAAGTGCAAATGTAAGAATAGATGAATTTTCAAAGAATGATAAGGAAAGCAAAAAATAACCAAAAGACTAAAACAGGTTTGTTTACACTAAAGAACCAGACACTCTACCTGAGCAACAGTGTATCACTCCCGAGCAACAGAACATTGCACCCGAGCATTAGTTTGTAATTACCAAAAATTGGGAAAATACTCAAGATGATGTTCTGAGCGATGGAGATCAGAATGAAGGTCAAGATGATGATCAGAATGATGGACAACAAGCTTAACTAAAACTTTCCAAGTATGTCAAAAGACATCATCCACAAAATCATATCATAGGAGAGAAGAAGGATGGAATGAGAACAAGAAGTAAGTCACTAAACACTAGATGTTTACTTTGTGATTTTGAGCCTAAATATGTTAATAGTGCAATTGAAAATGAGGAATGGGCCAGTGCTATGAATGAAGAGATAGAATAGAGTAAGAAGAATAGTACATGGACACTAGTACCGAGACCTGATGATAAGAATGTCATCGGTACCAAATGGATATTCAGAAACAAGCTGAATGAGAATGGAGAAGTCACAAGGAATAAAGAAAGGTTAGTATGCAAGGTGTATGCACAAGAAGAAGGTATTGATTATGGAGAAACCTTTGTACCCATCGCTAGAATAGAAGGAGTAAGAATCTTACTTGCTTATGCTACATTCAAACGATTCAAGTTATACCATATGGATGTCAAATTTGCATTCCTAGATGGAATACTGGAAGAAGAGGTATACATTGAAAAACCAGAAGAGTTTTTTGATCTAGACAAGAGAAACATGGTATGTAGAATACATAAAGCCTTGTATGGATTGAAACAAGCACCTAGAGCCTGGTATGAAAGACTTCACTCCTATCTCATAAGCATTGAATTTGTAAGAGCAAGTGAAAATAGAAATATGTACTTAAAAGAAGATACCGATGGTAATATTCTGATTTCTGAAATATTTGTTGATGATATCATATTTGGGGGTAATGAAATGTTATGTAAATCCTTTGCTAATGAAATAAGAAAAGAGTTTGAAATGTCTATATTTGGGGAGATCAAATTATTTTTTGGTCTGTAGATTCTTCAACAAGATGCAGGCACATATATCACTCAGTCCAAATACATCAAGGAAGTGTTGAAGATATTCAAGATGGAAGATTCCAAGCTAGTTGGAACACCTATGGCAACCGGATGTAAGCTGAAAAAAGAAGACAAATCAAATGAGGTAAATCAGACCCTATATAGATAAATGATTGGAAAGCTAATGTATGTTGTTCATACCAGACTAGAAATAGCACATGCAGTTGGAATAGTTGCAATATTCTCTGCTAATCCCAAAGAATCACATATGACTTTTGTCAAGAGAATTCTGAGATATCTAAAGAACACCGAGGACTATGGTTTATGGTATAAAAAAAAGGGTAAATTTGAGCATCAAGCATATACAAATTCTTATTGGGATGGAAACCTAGATGACTAAAAGAGCACAACTAGAGGAGCATTCTTCATGGGTGACAGAATTTTCACATGGATCAGTAAGAAGCAACAATGCATCTCACAGTCTACTACAGAAGAAGAATATGTGGTTGTTGCTACAAACTGCTCAAATATTGCATGGAGCAAACAATTAGTGGAAGGTATGAATATGAATATTCTTGAACCAGTGATTATCTATTGTGATAATACCAGTGCAATAAACATATCACAAAATCCTATCATGCATGCTAAGACTAAGAATATAGCAATCAAGTATCATTACTTAAGAGAACAAGTGAAAGAAAAATAAGTGATACTAGAATATGTTCAATCCAAGGAACAATTAGCTAACATATTTACCAAGCCGTTAATGAAAGATACATTTGAGTACTTCAGACAAAGACTAGGGGTCCAACCCTTGTCTATTGGTCAGTAAGATGACTAGGAGGCTGCATCATCCTATACATACTCAGAAGATCATTCATGTTGATGAAAGCACAGAGATGGAATGCAAAGATACATCTATACACAGCAAGGTATAAATTTGCACCGAACACCAGAGATAATTTTGGATAATATAGATTTGTATTAATGATGGATAGGGAAATTCAAGGAGTATATTATAAAAGGGTGAAAGTATATAAATTTTGCATAATCAAAAGTTTACTTTGGCATTGTTGTCAAAGGGAGAGATTATATCATTATCCACTCAATATCCATGAACTCATTATCCAGGGAGAGAAGTTCCTAAGAATTCAAAGGGAGAGTTAATCATTATCCAAAGGGAGAGATTACATATGAAATATCCATAAAAGGGACAGAAGTAACATGAGGGAGAGAATACATACTAAAGGAGAGATTGTTGTAAAAGGAAAAAGAGATGATCAAGGAGAGGAATAGTCAAGGCAAAGCACATGTCAGAAATAGAATCAGAAGTTGGTACATCTATCTACTGAAGGGATTGAAGATTGGAGATAAGATACTCTGCAAGAAACAAATCTAAGCTATATAAGCTTACCGAGAGCCAGACATTTGTATTGGTTATAGAACAAAAGATATGGGAGAGATTGATGAAATACAATTGATCTATTACATATTGTATTAGAAATAATATAGTGTGATAATGTAGTGTGTCGCTATCAATGCCAAAGAGAGATATTGATGAACCATAACTGATTGAATGTTTGAAGATGTTAAGTTGATCACCAAAATGTAGAAAGATGATGCAAGACATTAAATCAGTTAATGGATTGTATTGTCATTGATGTCAACTTGATATAATCTGATTGGTTATATACAAAGTGTCAAAGACTTCAGAGAATTAGAGTGATAAAGATTATGCTTTCAGTAATGCATAAACATTTAGCATTCACTAAGTGACAAGAAACACCGACGGGAAATGAACCCCGACAGATAGAGAAACCTGAAAGTAAAGTCACAGTGATGCCCAAGAAAGAAACTTGACAAGCATTACCAATGAACTGAATCACAAGTATTACTGATGAGCATAACTTCACAGTGATGCCCGACAGATAGACAACTCCGATGGAGATGTTCGAGGAGATCTGAAGTGTTGACAAAAGCTATCAAATAATTAAACACCGAAAAGAACTGAAGTTCAGAAATGAAAAAATACTTAGCTCAAAAGAGCTAAAGATAGAGTTAAGTAGTTGTTAAAAAAAATTTCATCGACAATTTAAAGCCAGAGATAAGTAAAATATTTAAAGTTGTTTTATCCAGTTGTCAAGGAGAAATCTGTGGGATAAAATTAAAGTAAAGCTTTAAAGTAAGATTGTCTAAGATTGCAGATCACACCAAGAATAAGAAAGTCAAGAACTTATAAATGGTGATATCATGTCTATAAAGAGATAATCTAATTCATTATGAATTAGGGGGAGTGAATAGAGAAAAAGGATACTGGAGAGAAACTGATGAAGAACAACTTCATATAGTCGTGATCAATCAAGCTGAGGAAAGAGCTAAAGATTTATGCGAACACTGAGCAACAGAGAAGCACAGCATCACCGAGCAGAAAGAAGTGGAGCAAAGGTATTGAAAAGATACATTGATCATAAAGGTATTATGAGCTTACAATAGATCTAAAAATCTGCAAGTCTATAGTTGTATATGTAAACATATCATTTACTATTTCAGTTTAACCATTGATTCAGAAAGTCTCTTAACGAGCAGGACTTAACAATCCTTTCTATATTGAGATACATCCCAAGGAGTATCAAAAGGTTTGATCATGAAGATAGCATGAGATGCCAAATACCATTTGACAAAATACACTAGGTTTGGTCATATAAGGTAGCATAGAGATGCCAGATATCAAGTGACAAACTATTCTATTTAAATCGTCTAACAAGGTCACACCTAACAGTGTGTTTGTAACATTTAACAGGGTTGGCTCTTCACTGAGCTCACTTCAGAAGAGTTAAAATTTTGGATTACCGGTCCCAATTGGTTTTTCCCTTAATACGGTTTCCATGTTAAAATCCATGTGTCAATGTGTTTATGAGTCATTACTTTAGTGTTTTGCATTACACATAACTAATTCTAGATTGATCGGTATACACTAAGAAATTTATTTTTTTGGTAAATGAAAGACTGCTAATCGGTAAACAATAAGAATAAGGTTTAACAATGAACTCCAAATAGTAGTTATTTTTTAATATTGTTTGAAGGCATTCATCTTGTAGGAATGAAGATATCTAGAGGCTTAGTATTTTGGTACTAAGTTTTTGGGTTGATTTATTGGAACATTTTTTAGGCCACTGATTCACCCACTCCCCCCCCCCCCGCCCCAGTTNATTCCCCCCCCCCCCCCCCCCCCGCCCCAGTTATTCTAACATCCCCATGGTTATAAGTGATATGTATCCATCCATGGGGTGCACATATATACATACAACCAATCTTCATGATTATAAGTGATTTGTATCCATCCACGAAGTGCACATACACAAACATATCTTCATGAATAAAATGGATTCATGACGTGCACAATATACACACACATAAAGTCATCAATAGGTGCAAAGACATCTTTCAAGATTCTAGTAGACACAAACTTCTCAAGAGAGAGTTGACTAGCATAACATAATTTGCTAGACCATCAACTATCTTTCCTCTTTCTTCTCTCTCATGCATCGCCTAAGCGCAACATAAAATTCTCTAGCATGTGTCATCCATGATAGTCTTGATCTTTCCTTCATGGTTTCATAGCATAACACACTTTTCTATTTTTTTGGGTCACAGAGTCTTATCTTATCCCTTATGTATGCTCTTTCTATTTTTAGGTTACTACTTATGCTCTTGCAATAGATTTCTACGTATTATTTTAGTTGTTGAGACATTTTCTCTAGCAAGGTCTCTTCAACTAGTTGACTTGGAATCTTAGTAAGATCTAGCCATTTATTTTTTTATTTTTATTCTTTTATATGAATAAATAGGTTAAGATCCTCAGTTTGGGGCCTTGCATCCTTAAACTTAGTGATGTCTTATCCCCTTGCAATTTTTCCATGATCTTCATCTTTCTCTCTTTCTACTATTTTACCATGAGCTTGAGGTGTACTTATACTCCCACTAAATGTATAGTCCTAAAAAGTAAGCACCCTTTTTAGGTGCTCATTTTTAGCATCATTTTAGTATTTATGGGTTCCCAATTTGATTTCACATTCTTCTAATAATTTTGCATCCTCCAAATTAATATTATTTGTTCAAAACTCAAGAATGGCTCTACTTTCTATGCATATTTCCCAAATATCCATCCATTCATATAATTTATTTTCCCTCTAAGATCTACTAGGCCCCACTTTAGTAATTTCAATATTTGGATGTGTTTAAGCTTGTTTTTCCCACTTATCTTTCCATTTTTCTTTGAATCACTTAACACCTCTCAAATCCTGCAGCTTTACTTCAAAATTTACACTTTTTGGGTATAGTTAAAACTTATTTGTGACCTATATCAGGTATAGTTATAACCTTATTTGACCTGTACCTCAGGGGTTGAAGTTTGGTGGGTTTTGGGCCTGATGTAGGGTGTTTTCATTTTCTCGCCTAGCACAGTCGGTCTCTACAAATTTGGAATTTGAAATCACTATAAGAGGAGACTTATTCCTCTCATTTTTAGATCCATTATATACCTACAATTCATGATCTTAATCTATCAATTTCAAGACATCTCATCTCCATGCAAGCATTATCAAGTAATATATTGTGCATTCAAGCAGTCTCAAGTAAGCAAGCATCCATCACCAAGCATTCAATCTTATCAAGAATTCAAGTGCAAGGAAGCTATTAAAGAATTTCAAGCCTTCAAATCTATCATTTAAATCATGCATTAAATTAATTTCCTTCTATATATCTAGCTTCTTTACCTATTTGAGACCAAACAATGGATTTTGAAATCAAGTGACAAGATCTCCTTTCATCCATTCAAGTCTTCTTCTTATCTTTCTTATTCAATCCAACATTATGGAAAACTAAAACATTAATCCTTAAATGTTTTTATTTCACAATTACATATTGGGTTTTTTTCAAACAAGCTATTGCATCAACACTTGTGATCATCTTCAAAGCGGCATTGCATCATTGAGGTATAAGGTAAATTATGTTTTAGATCTAGATTACATTTCCTAATGAAATTTCAATTAAATTTCAATGTTAATTTATGAATAGGGGCTTGACCAACTCAATCACCTTCCCACAATAATTTCCCCTTATCTCTTGTATGTAGGTACATTTTTCAAAATGCAAATATAGCTACATATCTGAGAAGCCAATCTGAAGACCTTTCCAGATCCATCTTTCTGATTCTAATTTTCATAGTTTTGGGTATAGGTAAAAATTTTGACCTATACCTGGGTATGGTTCAAACCACTTTATACCTTACCTCATTTATTCCTATATAGATTTTTTTTAACTTTCACAGTCCAAAAATATAGGTTTTGAGGTCCTACATCCATAATAGTTTCACATTTCAACAAATTTTGACAAGGTTTCTACAGATCTGAAGTTTTGTCCTCTACTATACCTCAAGGAGAGTACATCATTCCCATTTTACTTTCAGTGCTTACTTTCATAGATAATATTCTCATTTTAATATCATTTCTGATTCCTTCTCTTAGGGAAAGGAAGACCAATCCAAAGCCCTACATTATGAAGATTACAAATTGGCATCCTATCTTGTGCTAATTGGATTTACTTTGTTACAAGGTTTTGGATCTTCCTATATGTAACCTATGATTTGGTGAGTGATCTATAACAAAATTTCTCACTATTTTATATGATACATTTTGTTGAACCTGACTTCTTACATCTTCATTCATATTTTGGGTGTTAGATCCTCTTTCTATGCATTTTTTTTATCCATATCTCTTTTGTATGCATTGGTAGTTAGATCCTCTTTTGTATACATTTGGATACATCTAGATCTAGTTTATATTCACTTATATCTTTCTCATGTTTCAAAATTTATTTAAAGGATTCTCCCAACCCCATTCTATGACTTTTGAGATAAAACAACATCCTCCTATTAACTTTCCTTTACATTATGTTACCCCTAAAAAGAGTCAATTTAATGCATGTGATGTTGCTTTGTCCTCTCTTATATCACCTTTAAAGGATATATTGGAGAAATAAAATTATTTTAACCTTTCTCTAAATGGTCTTCATCTTTTTGGGGGAGATTTGAGGATTGATGTTAACTCTTATCCTAATATAAGATTTTTCTATGAGTATACTTTATTTAAGGATGATACTTCACCTTCTATTTATTTCAATTCTCCCTCCTTTAGGGATCAAGCTTTAGTGATTTATGATTATGTCTCTCGTACAATGTAGTTTATTCATAGGGATGTTCCTATACTTAATGATTCTCCTATTGGGGATAAACCATTGGATAATGATATTGATTAATCTCTCCCTAATGAAGCCATTTTAAGTCATGATTATTCCCATCCTAAAGGCAATATTCCTTCCCTTTATGATTCTCCTCTTTTGGAGGAACCCTTAAATAAGGACATTGATTACTCCCTTCCTCGTGAATAAAATTGATACAAGAAGATGATATAATGGTGGATATTTATTCCACTTCCTATAAGGATAACACATTCATGCTTAATGTTTCTCCTTCTCCTAAAACATACCCCCTTATGAGGATATTTTAGGAAAAGAGGAGGATATTATAAATACTTTACCTTCATTTGATACTCCTTCTAGAGATTAATCATTAAAGGAACTCCCTAAAGACATCATGGAAGAAGAGGTCCTATCCCTACTAATTCCCCTAATTATTTCCCTTCTAATCATCAACCCATGAGCAATCAAGAGCTTGCTCAAGTCAATGTTATTGTTCATAATCAACCTATAGTATTCAACAAGCCTTGGATAATTGTCAAAGGATAACCTCAATAAGCTTCCTCTCAAGATCCTACTAGACCTATCATCACTAGTAAGGGTTATCCTCAAACTTTCACTACACCTAGGATTGATTAAGGGATATACTCCTAAAATTTCTTTTCAAACTTTGAAACAGCCTATTATAATTGTTAAAGGACAACCTAGAAGTCCTTTGGAGTTTTTTAAGGCTTATCATGCGGTGGCTGACACCTATTGTACAAGAAATAATCCTCAACCTTCTAATCCAGTTGTTCCTAATTCTCTCCCACCTTCTCAACCTGTGCTTCCTCCTCCACACCATCTTCCCCAAAATCTTCGAAAGGAGTATGATTTAATACAACAACTCTGTAATACTCTTGCCAAGATTTCCCTTTGGGAGCTTCTTCAAAATTATACTAAATATCATGTAGCCTTGAAAAAATATTTATCCACTCTTCAACCTCTACGTCCTAATCAAGATAATAAAAATTCCTTTTCGCAATGCATACATGCTACTCCTGTCCAACCTCAAATTGTGTTCACTCAAGATGATTTACCTCCTAAAAAAGTTCAAGATTAAAATGATGCTCTTATGGTAGTTGTCCTTATAAACTGTAATATCATTTGTTGGATCTTAGTTGATAATGGGTCTAGACATAATGTTTGTAGTATGAAAATGCTCAAACAAACCAAAGATTATACTTTAACTATTAAATCTAGTCACATTCTTATTCGTAGCTTTGACTATATTGCTAAGAAAACATTAGGCATCATCACTTTACCTATTAAACTAGGTATGGTTACTCTACATACTCCTATTCATGTTATGATTGGACCTCTTAATTATAATCTTCATTTGTTAGACCTTGGTTACATACGATCCATGTTGTTCCTTCAACTCTCCATCAAAAATTCAAGTTTATCTACAACAATTTGATGTACACACTTAAAGTAGATGATAGACCAAATAGTTTTTTGAATACTAAATTAAGTAATAATCATGTTTCTATTGAATAAAAAAAGATCAAAAATATAACGATGATCCTCCTACTATTGTCCTTTTTGATGATAATTGAGGATTCCTATATTTTACACCAACTTATATTGAAGGGTACAAAGTTTCAGACCTTCACTTTATGCAATCTACATGTGAAAAAGAACCCAAAACAACTCCTCTTTTTAACAATCTTGTCACTTCTCTTATGCCTAACAAACATCTACGAACTATTTGTTAGTAACAACTAAGAGGGGGGGTGAATCAGTGGTCTCAAAAAATTATCCTTAATCTAACCACCAATCAAATAAAACTCAGATTATTATGTCCCTACAACATGCATGTCATGAGATACTTATAATGATTATATGTGTGTCAGTTTACCTTGTCTATCCTTATTCTCCTTTATTACCGATAAGCAGTATAACTATTTACCGAAATACAGTAAATATGTAGAGTATATTGATAAATCCAGTGTTAACTATGTCAGATATAGAACAATAAAGAAATGAATTATACACACATAACACATGAATTTTAACATGGAAACCTTGTTAAGGGAAAAAACCACTGGGACCGGTACTCCAGATTTTCACTCTTCTTTAGTTAGCCATGTTAAGAGCCAACCCTGTTAAAGGTTACAAACACATTGTTAGGTGTGACCTTGTTAGAGGATTTTACTCATATAGTTTGTCACTTAGTATCGAGCATCTAATGTTGCCATCCTTGAATAAGCCTCTCTCTTAGACTGTCAGTAGGCATCGGGCATATCCAATGCTACTTACATGAATCAACCTTTTCGGCACTCCTTGGGATGTACCTCAATATATGGAATATTGTTAAGTCCTAGTCTGTTAAGAGACTTGATGCTTCAATGGTTAAACTGAAACAAAATGACCTAGTTATAATGCAACTTGAATTGCATATTTTTAGATCTATTTAAGTACATTACCTCTCTGATCAATGTAACAATTCAATTCTTTTGTGCTCCATACTTTCTGCTCTGTGATGTTGTGTTCATTGTTCATCGGTGTCTATAGAATTCCTTAGCTCTACTTCAGCTTGATTGATCAGTAATGCATGAAGTTGTTCTTCATAAATTTATTTTTAGCATCCTCTTTCTATTCACTCCCCTTAATCCCTTTGCATGTGATACAAAAATGAATTAAACTTGCCTCTTATATAGACATGATATTCCTTGTTTCTTGATTCTTGATTCTTGATTCTTGGCGTGAAAAACAATCCAGCTAATTTGATTTAAAGTATAACTCCTGATTTATCTCGTAGTTATCTTTATGCCAACTGTACAAATCTTCTTTAAATCAATCACTTAACTCTGGTCAAATAAAACAAAGAAAACAACTAGTTAAGTCTATCTTTAGCTCTTTCCAGCTAGATATTTTTTCATTTTCTGAACTCTCTATTCCATCAGTCAAATCTTCAGGTAGTCACCAATTACAACTGTCAGTTCCATTGGTGTGAATCCAGTTAGCTTTGTGATCTCTGTCCATTGGGCAACTCTACTTTCAGCTTGTCAGGCATCCTGTGGTTTGCTTCGTTAGGCAACATTGTCTTCTACTCGTCGTGTATCACTGTGACTTTTCTTCTTTGCCTTTACTGATAGTGTGCACTCCATCGGTGTTATATGTCACTTAGTGAATACTTGACTTTTATGCATTGCTAAAAGCATAACATTTGTTCCATTGATTCTCTAAAGTCTTTGGCATTTTACACATGACTGTACATATGATATCAAGTTGACATCAATGACAATACAAATCATTAACTGATTTAATACCTTGCATTATCTTAAACTTAACATTATCAAACATTTAATCAGTTACATGTCATCAATCTCTCCCTTTGGCATTGATGGCGACAAACTTATATTATCACACTATACTATTTCTAATACAATATGAAATACAATTGTTGAGATTTATCAAACTACCAAATAGTTTGTTTTGATAACCGATAAAAATGTCTGACCGTCGGTAAGCTCTGTTTTAGCTTAGATTTGATTCTTGCATCTCTCTGTGTTTCTTGTTCTGATGTATTGCGTCCTCTCCTTGTGTCAATATCTCTCCTTTGACTGTTCTTCACATCTGATGTCTTTCTCTCTTGTCAGCAACTCTTCCTTTGTATTAACTCCATACAAACTCTCTCCCTATGGATATGATCTCTCCCTGTTGGAGTAATCTGATAATGGATAATCTTTCTTCTTTTTCTGAAGACTATGATAATATGGATAGGATAAACTCTCTCCCTTTGACAGAAATGCCAAACGAATATCTTACAGATATCTGACATTAATGTCAACTGATATTTTCTCTCCATCCATAATATATTCCTTGAATTTCCCTTATCCATCATCAATACATCAATATGTTTTGGTGCTTGATTCTGATATATACCTGTTGTATATAGATGTAGCTTCGAAGTTCATCCTTTTTTCTTTCATCAACATGAATGATATTCGGAGAATATGTAGGCTTTTGTAGCCTTCGGTCATTTTACTGACTGGTAGACAAGGGTTTGACCCCTAGGCTCTTTCTCAAGTACTCAAACGTATCCTTGGGTAGTGGCTTGGTGAAGATATCAAATTATTTTTATTTTGATTGTACATACTCAAGTATCACCTCTTTTTCTTGAACTTGTTCTCTTAAGTAATGATACTTGATGGCAATGTGTTTAGTTTTTGCATGCATGAATAGATTCTTGGAAATGTTTATTGCGCTGGTGTTATCACAATAGATAGTCACTGGTTCTAAGATCTTTATATGCATACCTTCCAGCAACTATTTGAGCAATTTGTAGCAGAAGCAACATATACTGCTTCTATAGTAGATTGTGAGATGCATCCCTGCTTCTTGCTAATCCATGTGACAAGTCTGTCACCCATAAAGAATGCTCCTCTAGTTGTGCTCTTCCATTCATCAATATTTCCAGCCCAATCAGCATCAGTAAACACCTTAAGTTCAAATTTGCCTTCTCTCCTATACCACAAGATGAATTCCTCATTATTCTTCAGATATCTTAGAATTATTTTCACAGCAGTCATATGTGATTCCCTGGGGTTAGCAAAAAATCTAGCAATAATTCCCACTGCATGTGCAATTTATGGTCTAGTGTGTACAACATACATGATTTTTCCAATCATTGATCTGTACAAAGTCTGATTTACCTCTGTTGTCTTGTCTTCTTTTGTCAACTTACATCCTATAGCCATCAGTGTTCCAACTGGTTTGGAATCTTCCATCTTGAATATTTTTAGGACCTATTTGATGTATTTGGACTGTGTAATGAAATACCTTTACTTTGTTGAATGATCTGTAGACCAAGAAAGAACTTGATATCTCCAAACATAGACATCTCAAACTCTATGCTCATCTCATCAGAAAATGATTTGCATAGAATATCATTGCCTCCAAATATGATGTCATCAACAAATATTTCAGCAATCAAGGTATTAGCATCAGTATCTTCCTTCAAATAAAGATTATTGTTTTAACTGGTCCTTATAAATCCAATACTTATTAGATAAGAATGAATTCATTCATACCAGGCTCTTGGAGCTTGTTTCAATCCATACAAGGCTTTGTGAAGTCTACATACCATGTCCCTCTTGTCTGGATCAACAAACCCTTTTGGTTTTTCAATGTATACTTCTTCTTCAAGTATTCCATTTAGGAATGTTGACTTGAAATCCATTTGCTATACCTTGAATCCTTTGAATGTAGCATAAGAAAGTAATATTCTTAGTCCTTCTAGCCTAGCAACAAGTGCAAAGGTCTCTCCATAGTCTATACCTTCCTCTTGTGCATACCCTTTGCATACTAGCCTTGCTTTGTTCCTTGTGACTTCTCCATTCTCATTCAACTTATTCCTGAATATCCATTTTATACCGATGACATTCTTGTCATCTGGTCTTGGCACAAGTGACCATGTTTTTTTCTTCTCAATCTTCTCAATCTCATCATTCATAGTACTTATCCATTCCTCATTATCTAGTGCAACATTGACAGATTTTGGCTCAAACTCACAAATTAAACAATTTGAGTTTAAAGACTTACTTCTTGTTCTTGTACCAGCTTTCTTATCTCCTATGATCTGG
>MU227773.1:144742-164342 GCA_018584345.1 Thuja plicata
ATTTTGGCTCAAACTCACAAATTAAACAATTTGAGTTTAAAGACTTACTTCTTGTTCTTGTACCAGCTTTCTTATCTCCTATGATCTGGATCTCTGGATGGTTCCTTCTTACATATCTTGCAAGTACGTGTACAATTCTTTGTCTATCAATTTGATCATTATTTTGATCTTCATTTTGTTCTTCATCACCTTGCACATTATCTTGATCACTATCCTGACCATCGGTATTTAGAGCCTGATGCTCGGGAGCAATGATTTGTAGCTCAAGAGCTCTACATTTTTGGTAGGGTAGAGTCTTGGGTTCCTCATTGTAAGTGAACTTATTTTAGTCCTCTAGTTCTTTAGTGCTTTCTTGTTCATTCTTCTCTGCAAATTCATCTATCTTTACATTTGCACTTTCAATAATTTTGTTAGAGGCTTTGTTTAGACATTTGTAAGCCTTTCTCTTGGTAGAATATCCTAGAAAAATTCCTTCATCACTCTTGGAGTCAAGTTTTCCATTTCTATCATCTTTTAAGATATAACATTGACTGCCCAAAATTTTGAAATAACGCACATTAGGTGTGTATCCATACCATAGCTCATAAGGTGTCTTCTTGGTGTCTTTCTTCAATTGTACTATGTTCAGTGTGTAAATAGCAATACTGATAGCTTCCCTCCAGAAGATTTGGGTGATGCCTTTCTCTATCATCAGTGTTCTTACACAATCAACTATTGATTTGTTCCTTCTCTCAGCAATCCCATTTTGTTGTGGTGTTCTTGGTGCAGAAACCTATCTTTTTATATCATGCTCATTACAAAATTTAGTGAATTCGTCTGATATAAAGTCACCTCCTCTATCTAATCTCAAACATTTTAGATCCTTACCAAATTTTTTTCTACCATGGCCTTATACCATTTAAACATCTTGAATGCTTCAGATTTATCTTTTAGAAACATAACTGTCATCACTCTAGAGTAATCATCAACAAAGAGAATAAAGTATCTATCTCCATAATAACTCTTTGTCCTCATGGGTCCACATAAATCAGTATGGACTAATTCTACAATTTCATTAGATGTATGGGTTTTTCTTTTGAAGCCAGACTTTGTCATTTTACCTTTTTGATAGTTTTTACACATGATGTTGTTGGGCTTGGTCATTGTCGGTAAGCCTCTGACATTTCTCTTTTTGTGAATTTTCATCATGTTGTCAAAGTTCACATGATACAGTCTTTTGTGCCATAACCATATGTCTTCATTTGTAGCAATCAAACAAGTGGAGTCAGTATCATTTAGATAGAATAAGTTACCTTTTGTCTATTCACCGGTAATAATCATATTTCCAGATTTGTTGAAGATCTTTGCCTTTTTGTTTTCAAATGCTACTTTGTGACCTGAGTTATTCAACTGAGAAACACTCAATAGATTATAATTCAATCTATTTACCCAATAAGCATTCTCACACTTTATCTGGTTATTCAACATTATTTTTCCTCTACCTTCAACTGGACAAGGTGTGTCATTTCCCATTCTTACTAATCCACCCTTGTAGTATTCAAAAGTCTCAAACTTTTGCTTATCACCAGTCATATGATGAGTGCAGCCATTATCTATGATCCAAACATCATTTTTTCTAATTTTAGATATGAGATTTGTTTCTACATACCTTTCTTCATCATCATCTGAATCATTCTTTACAGCCACAAACACCATCTCGATGTCTTCATCAAATTCGGTGTCAGTATCATCATCCTTACATTTTTCTAGGTAGTTGACCTTCTTTCCTTTGTCCTTATAGTCTCGGGTATCTCTTCTTTCTAATTGTCGGTAGCTTCTGTAATCATCTTTGTCAAACTTCTTCTCAAAAGATCTGTCATCTTTTCTTTTGTTAGAACATCTTGCAGCAAAATGTCCAATCTCTTTGCAATTAAAACAAACAAGTGGTAATTTACCTTTGTATTTACCTTTGCCTCTCTACATTCTTCTGGCCATAAGTGCTTCTATTTCATCAAGAACATCTTCTTCACTTTCACTATCACTATCTTTTCTCATAATGTTTCTGTGACTTGATTTACCTATTCTCATAGAAGTTTTTAATGCATACTCTATGTTTGGTAAGACACTATTATCGAATTTATTCATCTCAAATGAAATCAGTCTTCCAATTAAACTTTCTAGAGTAACATTGCTATTTGCTACTGCTCTCATTTCTTGAATGGCAGATACTCTAATAGCATAAGTAGGCAGTAAGGTTCTTAGAATTTTACTTACCATTGTATCTTCTTCCAGTACACCTCCAACTCCTCAGATAGCATTGACTACCTCTTTAATTCTTGTGTTGTACTGAGTGATGTTTTCTCCTTCTTTCATTTTGAGATCATCAAACTTTCCTCTAAGGCTTTCTGCCTTGGCTCTCAA
Organism: Thuja plicata; assembly: GCA_018584345.1. NCBI lineage: Eukaryota > Viridiplantae > Streptophyta > Pinopsida > Cupressales > Cupressaceae > Thuja > Thuja plicata. The sequence continues at coordinate 147,143 of MU227773.1, forward strand.
AACATTTTTGTCACCACCATGTACAATTTTTAATTTGTCTCACATCTGCTTTGCAGTTTTGCATTCTATGACATCTTCAAATTTAGAATCAGAGAGTGAGGAAGCAAGCTCTATCATCATGCCATTATGTTCATGCTTCTCTCTCATTTGTTCAAATTTTGGTTCTCCTGTGGGCAACACATATTCAGTTTCAAGGAATTGAGTAACATCATTAACAATACCTGATAAGTGGAGTCTTATCCTACTTGGACATGAAGCAAAATTATCTTTGTTCAACTTGGGCGCATCTCATCTATTCATCTTGTGATCTTTGACTTAGGTCTCAAAACCTTCCTTCTAAGCACACAAGCTCTGATACCAATTGTTAGTAATAACTGAGGGGGGTAAATCAGTGATATCAAAAACTTATCCTTAATCTAACCACCAATCAAATAAACCTCAGATTATTATGTCCCTACAATATGCATGCCATGAGATACTTATAATTATTATATGTCTGTCAGTTTACCTTGTCTGTCCTTATTCTCCTTGATTACCGATAAGCAGTATAACTATTTACCAAAATATAGTAAATATGCAGAGTATACTGATAAATCCAGTGTTAACTATGTCAGATACAGAACAATAAAGAAATGAATCATACACACATAACACATGAATTTTAATGTGGAAACCATGTTAAGGGAAAAAACCACTGGGACCGATACCCCAAATTTTCACTCTTCTTAAGTGAGCCCTGTTAAGAGCCAACCCTGTTAAAGGTTACAAACACACTGTTAGGTGTGACCTTGTTAGAGGATTTTACACATATAGGTTGTCACTTAGTATCGGGCATCTAATGTTTCTATCCTTGAATCAGCCTCTCTCTTAGACTATCAATAGGCATCAGTCATATCCAATGCTACTTTCATGAATCAACCTTTTTGGCACTCCTTGAGATGTACCTCAATATATAGAAGAATGTTAAGTCCTGCTATGTTAAGAGACTTGATGCTTCAATGGTTAAATTGAAACAAAATGACCTATTTCTTAGGCAACTTGAATTGCAGATTTTTAGATCTATTTAAGTACATTACCTCTCTAATCAATGTAACAATTCAATTCTTTTGTGCTCCATAATTTTTCTCTATGATGCTGTGTTCACTGTTCATCGGTGTCTGTAGAATTCCTTAGCTCTACTTTAGCTTGATTGATCAGTACTGCATGAAGTTGATCTTCATCAGTTTCTTTTTAGCATCCTCTTTCTATTCACTCCCCTTAATCCCTTTGCATGTGATATGAAAATGAATTAAACTTGTCTCTTATATAGACATGATATTCACTGTTTCTTGATTCTTGATTCTTGATTCTTGATTCTTGATTCTTGATTCTTGATTCTTGATTCTTGATTCTTGGTGTGAAAAAAAATCCAGCCAATTTGATTTAAAGCATAACTCCTAATTTATCTTGTAGTTATCTTTATGCCAACTGTACAAATCTTCTTTAAATCAATCACTTAACTATGGTCGAATAAAACAAAGAAAACAACTAGTTAAGTCTATCTTTAGCTCTTGCCAACTAGATATTTTGTCATTTTCTGAACTCTCTATTCCGTCTGTCAACTCTTCAATTAGTCATCGGTTACAACTATCAGTTCCATTGGTGTGACTCCAGTTAGCTTTGAGATCTTCGTCTATCAAGAAAATCTACTTTCAGCTCATCGGGCATCCTGTGGTTTGCTTCGTCAGGCAATGTTGTCTTCTGCTCGTCAGGTATCACTGTGAATTTTCTTCTTTTCCTTTACCGATGGTGTGCACTCCGTTGGTGTTATATGTCACTTAGTGAATACTTGACTTTTATGCATTGCTGAAAGCATAAACTTTGTTCCATTGATTCTCTAAAGTCTTGGCATTTTATACATGACCGTACAGATGATATCAAGTTGGCATCAATGAAAATACAAATCATTAACTGATTTAATGCCTTGCATTATCTTCAACTTAACATTATCAAAAATTTAATCAATTACATGTCATCACTATCAATCTGTATTGTGATGACATAGTGACTAAAAAAGCTCCATTAACTCTTTCTAATATGGCTTCCCATTATGGTCCTAGTTATCATCTATACCAAAAAATGGATTAAATTGGAATGGATGTTGAAAACATGAACAAATAATTAAAGTGGCTTTAGGAAATGAAGGGAATGAGCATTCTTATGGACCAAGATTTAATCCTTATAAGAAGTCACAAACCCTTACTATTAACATCATCATGAATAACACTTCAAAACATGATTCAGGATGCGTGCCACAAAGTTTTGAGAATAGTAAGAAACCTAGTGAATCATTTGGTTTTCGGTGTCTTTCTTTGTACACGTCCTCTCCTTTATCATCTAACATGTCTCCTCTATTTAATTTTAATCAAGAAATTTTTTTGCCTAAACTTCTTCATGTTAAGGTGATTACTTTACCTAAATAACGTATTCAACATCTTATGACTCTTCCTTTTGCATGTATCACCAATACCATGATCACTCTACTAATGAATGTCAAGTTTTACATTACAAAAGTAAACAACTCTTTGATAATGATACTATTTGTAAATCATCTTGCAATGCATTACTCTTCAATATTGATTTTTCTAAATAACTTCTAAGTCCCTATTATGTTGCTCCACACTATGTAACATTGTTAGCCTATTCCTTGGAGGTTCATTTTCATGCATGGTGTACTACACTTTGAGAGTATCATAATAGGTCCCCTTTATCCTTTTCTCTGCACTAGGGGGAAAGGGTATTCTTTTTATCTCTAATCTTCTTCATGGATCCACTTTTCCCTTGGTTAAGTGTTATTTATCTACTCTGCGACATCCAATCTTATATAGAAATGTAGGTTTACATTAAGGATATGCATCCTCGATCATAACCCTTTTTATTATTTTCTATTGGTTTTAAATGTAGGATAAATCCCTTACCTTAGAGACTGAACAATGTGTCATCCTTCACAAGGATCACTTTTGCACTTCTTCCATGGTATCCCTTTGCATTTGTCCATTCCATGGCCTAATAGGAGTTGTGACCTCTTTGGCTTGGATTGGGTGTTTCTTGTGGATATTTTCTTTATGTTAACACTTCTTTATCCTTGTTCATCACTTCCTTAAGATGGAAAAATAGTGCTTCATTTCCATCTTAAGGGGGCGGGCATACATATGGCCTCCCTTGTACATTCTCTTGCACATTTTCCTAATGCAATTTTACACAGAACCAATCCCGATGGATATAATTTATCTATATCCATCTATAGGGTGCACATATAAAAACCAATCCAAGTGGTTATAACTAATTTGTATCCATACATGGGGTGCATATATATACATACAACCAATCTTCACGGTTATAAGTTATTTTTATCCATCCATGATATGCGCATACACAAACAAATCTTCAAGAATACAATGGATTCATGAGGTGAAAAATACACACACACACACACACACAAAGTTTCCAATAAGCGCAAAGACATCTTTCAAGCTACCAGTAGGTGCAAACTTCTCAAGATATATTTGACTATCATAATGCATTTTTATAGACCATTAACTCTCTTTCCTCTTTCTTCTCCTCTCGTGAGTCACCTAAGAGAAACATAAAATTGCCTATCCTATCTCAAACATTAATGTCTTGATCTCTCCTCCATGCTTCCATAGTATAACATACTTTTCTATTTGGTTAGTTCATGGAGTCTTATCTTATCCTTGATGTATTCTCTTTCTCTTTTCAGGTGACCACTTGTGCTCTTGCAATAGCTTTATGAGTATGATATTAGTGATTGATACATTTTCTCTAGCAAGGTCTCTTCAACTAGTTGACTTGGAATCCTAGTAAGATCTAGGAATTTTTTGTTGTTTTCTGTATTCTTGTATATGAATTTATGGGTTAAGATCCTCATTTTGGGGGCTTGCATCCTTGAACTCGATGATGTCTTATCCCCTTGCAATTTTCCCATGATCTTCATCTTTATCTCTTTCTTCTACTTTACCATGAGCATGAGGTGGACTCATACTCCCACTAAAGTGGGGGCTAAATGTGTGGGTTCCCACATTGATTTCACATTTTTCTAACCCTTTTGCATCCTCCAAATAAATATTATTTGTTCAAAACTCAAGAATGACTCTAATTTCTATGAATATTTCCCAAATATCTATCCATTCACATAATTTACTTTCCCTATAATACCTACAAGGCCCCACTTTGGTAATTTCAAGATTTGGATGTGTTTAAGCTTGTTTTTCCCACTTATCTTTCCATTTTTCTTTGAAGCACTTAACACCCCTCAAATCTTGCAACTTTACCTCAAAATTTACACTTTTTGGATATATGTCAAACCTATTTTTGACCTATATCATGTATAGGTTGAACCTCCTTTTACCTATACCTTAGGGGTTGAATTTTGGTTGATTTCAGGCCTAATGTAGGGTGTTTTCATTTTCCCACCTAGCACACTCAGTCTCTACAAATTTTGACTCTGAAATCACTATAAGAGGAGACTTATTCCTCTCATTTTCAAATCCATTATATACCTACAATTCATGATCTTAATCCATCAATTGAAAGACATCTCATCTCCATGAAAGAATTATCAAGCAATATATTGTGCATTCAAGGAAGTTTAATTAAGTAAGCATCCATCCATTAAAGGCATCCATCATCAAGCATTCAATCCCATCAAGAATTCAAGTGCAGGGAAGCCATTCAAGCATTTCAACTCTTCAAATCCATCATTTCCATGATGCATTGAATACATTTCCTTCCATATATATAGTTTATTTACCCATTGGATACAAAGAAAAGGAGTTTGCAATCAAGGAAAAATATCTACATTCATCCATTCAAGTCTTCTTCTTCTCTTTCTTATTCAATCCAATCTTATGGAAAACTAAAAAAAATCATCCTTAAACGGTTTGGTTTCATGATTTCCTATTGTATTTTTTTGGAGTGAAAGCTATTGCATCAACACTTGTGATCATCTTCAAATCGGCATTACATCTTTTAGGTATAAGATAATTTATGTTTCAAATCTAGATTACATCTCCTCATTCAATTTAAATTAAATTTCAAGGTTAATTCCTAAATAGGGGCTTGACCAAGGAAATACCCTCCCAAAAAAATCTTCCCCTTCTCTCTTGTGTGGAGGTACAAGTTTCAAAATGTAGATATAGCTACAAATCCAAGATGTCAATTTGAAGACCTTTCCAGATCTATCTTTCTGATTCTGATTTTTATAATTTTGGGTATAGGTCAAAATTTCAATCTATAAATGGGTATAGGTCAAACAAATTTTTGCCTATACCATGAGTTCTATAACTTTCACAGTATGAAAATACAAGTTTTAGGGTCCCGAATCCAGAATAGTTTTAGATTTCAACAAATTCTAACAGGGTTTCTACAGATCTGAAGTTTTATCCTCTACTAGCCCTCAAGGCGAGTACATCATTCCCATTTACCTTTTAGCACTTACTCTCATAGATCATATTTTCATTTTTATATCATTTATGATTCCTTCTCTTATGGAAAGGAAGACCAATCCAAAACCCTACATTGAGAAGATTACGAATTGACATCCTATCTTGTGCTAATCAGAATTCCTTTGTTACAAGGTTTTGGATATTCCTATATGTAACCTACTACTTGGTGAGTGATATATCCTACCATTTATCACCATTTTATATGATACAGATTTATTGGTACTAATATATATAACAGTTAATGATAAATCAATATTTCTATGGAATCAACATAACGTAAGCTTTAATTTTTAATATACATATTAATTATTTAAATCTAAATAAATAATATTATAGCTAAAATGAAAAATAACATCATAGAAGTATGAATCATCAATCTAGGAGAAAAAATTCATTTAAGAAAAGAAGGCATGGTGTTTTTGAAAAATGTGTAAAATTACCAAGAATGGTGTAGGGAAGGGCACATGCAAATTCCATTAAGGTGATATGCCATCCCCCACTCTATATTAATTGCTTGAAATTAGACAAAGTAAAGAGTGCATGGAAATAATCGTTAGGACCATCATTCAAAGAATAACAGAGTGAGGAGAGATTGTAGTTTTAGTAGAAGAGAGTGAGAGGAGAAACATTCACTATTCAACCATGGAACTCATTGAAAGAGGTATTTTTGGGAGAACAAAAAAGGTGGAGGGTAAGTTAGGGGAGAGGGCCCAGTAGTTGAGCAGCTTAACTTTGTGTTTCTAAAAATACTACATAGAAATTTCAAATCACTTCCAAATTTTTACAACTTACTTGGCAAGTGTCCTACTTATAACTAAGGTTTCAATGCCACATTAGCATACTTTTTACCAAGGTATCCAAAAGGCTCCCCCAAAAATTGAGACCCGTATCAATGACCAAAATAGTGAGTCCTAGTAAAGGGAAATGCTATGAAAGCTTCAAAGTACTGGTATCATATGTTGAAATGATAAAGGATCTAAAAGAGAATTCATAGAGGACAAAAAATTGGCATAAAGAGCCTAGGAAAAGATAAGGAATGTAATGATATGATGCAGGAGCTTCAAAGGGTCATAACTTTTGACTCGAATGTGGGTTTTGGCTGAAATTTTACAGGCAGATTTGTGAGCTAGAGTTAACAGAAATTACAATGCAGCTAGCTCTGTTGGTGGTTGTTTTGACCATTTTTCAGGAGCTTGAAATTTCATCTTGACCTCTAAAATTGGCTTTTTCTTTTTCTTTCCAATTTTTTGAGTTTTTTTTTTGTAATAAATCTGAAATCATGTTTCTGATTTCGTGGATTTGTTGGAAATTTGACTTGCCTTATTTGGGAGCTTTTCTTGGGAAAAATCAGGATTCATAGGATGAGTTTTAAAAATTACCAAAAATGGAAAAATCTATTTTTCCCAAAAACCTGCCAAATATGGTAATTTTCAGAATTGTATTAAGTAGGAGTTTTATTTCATTGTAGAGGTAGAGTAAATTGGAGAAGTTAATGAAGAATTTGAATTCTATAACATTTTTTTGTGTATCTTCTGAATAATTTATGTTAATAGTATTTGGGCTACATCATGATAATACTATAGAAGTAAGATAGAGCTTAGAATAAAAGGGGAATAAAAAACAACATTCAACATTGGGAGAAAATAAAGGTAGGGGCTCACATTCACAACCATATCTAGGGTATATTCATTAATTGACCTATGCATCCAATCAATTTTCTCCTTTGAAATATACTCCAAAATGAAAAATAATCCATACACAATCATAAGGATAAAAGAGAAAGCTCAATTGCAGCAGTTCACCCTCTAAGCAATCAAGGTATGCAACTCTTTACCGCAACTTTCTCACATCTACGCAACTTGGTGCCAAAATTCCTCAATGTTCTTAATACTATAGAAGTAAGATAGAGATTGGAAGAAAGGGGGAATAAAAAACAATAGTCGACATTGGGAGAAAAGAAAGGTAGGGGCTCACGTTCATAGCCATATCTAGGGTATATTCATTAAATAACCTATGCATTCAATCAATTTTCTCCTTTGAAATATACTCCAAAATGAAAAACAATCCATACACAATCATAAGGATAAAAGAGGAAGCTCAATTGCAGTAGTTCACCCTCTAAACAATCAAGGTGTGCAACTCTTTACCACAAATTCCTCACATCTATGCAACTTGGCCAAAATTCCTCAAAGTTCTTGTCAAAAACTAACTCGTCCATAATTGACTGTATATGAAGGAGCATGTGCTTATTACAATTTTTTGCTAATTCGGGAGTTGGAAGTGTGTATGATATACATATAGTTAGTGCTCTCAACATTTTCTACAAGAAGAGGTTGGATTTGTTCATTGCTTTCCTTTTTTTTACAACACGGGTTTATTTATGTACCTATTGTTTTCACAGCAAAGGCTCATATCAATATGTATTGTTTATGAAATAATTTTTTCTTCCATGTAGACTGTCATGTAACTGGAATATATTTCTTATTGGAAGATACTGGGATTTGGATGGGCAGGAATATTTAGAAGATATTTAATCAATCCTACTGCCATATAGTGGCAACTTATGTTCTTTTGTCCAATATCTATGCATATCTTACTAATTAGAGAAGAAAAGAGCAAAAAATTGTATATGAGACCATATGTCTAATCCACTAAATGTAACACACATTTCTATTGTTAAAATTGAAAATTAAGGATCTTGTTGATGTTCTGATGACAAAATTAGAGTTTATTGGGAATTTTTTGATACATAAACATTTTGTACTTTTTTCAGAAGGAAATGTGTTGCTAGGATCTTTTGTCTGAGATTTAAATTTGACAAGAAATTTTTTTCATATAGAAGTAAAACATTTATTCATTACAGTTCCACTGTCTCTGACAATTGCATGTACAAACCAATTAATAATTTTATTTTATTATGTTCCACCAATTGTAATAATTTCAATTACTAAGCAATATTTGACAAGAAAATTACATTTGAATTACTCTATTATTGTTTTTCATTTTAGCTCTAAATTACTTTGATTACCTTTTCTCTCCCCTTATGTCTGTAACATTATTTGTGTTCATTTCTTCTGACTTTCTTACCCATAATTTTTTGCCTTTTATTACATTACACATAGCACAACTTGTTATCAGTGTAACCATTGTAGCTTATTGGTGCAAGTGCTAGTATTTATTAATTTTATGCACATGAGTTAACTAGTTGACTTATTTAGCTCATTTCCTATTTCTTCTCATGCACCCACAATTAAATAGTGTTTATTATTTAATCAAATATATTCTTGATCTTGACTCCAATAATTAAATAATATTTAGTATTTAATTAAATATCTTCTTGATTTTATCTCCTACAATTAAATAACATTTATTATTTAATTAAATATCTTCTTGATCTCTTTGGTGAAATGGTTGGGCTTATTTCCTGTAGTTCCTACAACCAAGGTTCAAGTCCCCACAAGGTTTCTCTCTACTTTGGTTCTCAATGGAGAATTGTTACCTTGACCCTTGGTGAACTAGTGGGGCTTCTTGCCTATAGATCTTATGACCAAGGTTCAATAATTTATAATCTATGATAGAAAATGGAAGAGAGGAAAATGTGGCCAGGGTTTTGACAACAAGAGGCCATACATTATAGAGGTGCTACAATAAATCTATGTTATTTTAACATATGCACATTGATGTATCAAGCTCGGTTTGGTAGACAGCAAACTAGGTGGACATGGAAGGCTCTGGTGAACCCTAATCACTGGAAAAATAATATGGTCACGGGTGGATGCATACCTAGGGAAAGGATGGGGAATGGATTTGGAGACTATCAATCAAATAAAAAAGGGCACCATGCAGATGTTAAATAGGTGTTGAACATGTTCTGGCGACCTAAACCCACAATTGAGGCAGAAAAGGTTATAGAGGTATGCCCTAACATTGAATAGAATAGGGTGGTTTCTCTTCTAATTGATAATGAAGAATGGAGTGAAATTGTGTGTAGCCTTAGAGAGAAAATTTTCTTTATGAAGTGGGAGGTGCATGGCCTACTTTCTCAAAAATTAATTCATGGTGTAATAAAAATTGGGGTGAGGGTGTTGAGCTTAAAACCTTAGCAAATGGTTTTTATTTGGTTATATGTGTTGGGATTAATGGGAAGTATGTACTGAGAGGGGAGGGGTGAATCAGTACCTCTAAAACTTTTGTATCCCTTTGTCAATTAACCTTTGTAATCAATTGTATATCCATTCAATCTAATTTATACTATCTTGATGTGAGTTATATCAATTCATAACATTAACATACATGTGAACATTCATAGAAACATTCATGAAATTAAATTGACACATAACACAAGATATGATATTGCAGAAAACTCATGTGAGGAAGTAAAAACTGCGATGGGGATGGCACCCACAAAATCTTCACTATCTGTAGATTGGAAGGGGTCGGTTAAGACTTACAATTTGATCACTTCTGATGATCTACCCTATTAAGAGTATCGGTGGAGACCTGTTAAAGTCTACTCTATTAAGAGCTTTAGCAATACTATTGAGTGTGCACTTGGTTAAGAGATTTGTTGTTGGACTGTTAAATCCACCTTCCTTGAAAGGATTTTTACACTTTGCTCCACTTTTTAGAATGATATAAAATTACAAATTGACCTGGTAAATGCAACCTCCTATTACTGATACAGATACAATTTAGTTTACATGAAAAATATTATCACCAAATTGTGATTGAATAATACCTCTAATTCTCGGTATGCTCTGCTCTTGGTTCTTGCTAACCAAATTCACCTTTTTTTGTTCTTGTTCTTGAAACTCTCAATTTGATCCATAGATGTGCTCATTTGATTCATTCATGTTCTCCTCTCTCTTCACATAGATAATAATTAATGATTGCATCATCTATTTATAGATGGATTGACTTCATCAAGTTTTGATAAAAAATAATGTTAACTCTAAGATCAGGTTTACAACTTATACCTAGATCTCCTAGTTTATGTGTTTTAAATTAGTTAGACTGATTAAAGAACTTAAATTCATGTATCTTGTCCCTAAAGAAATGGATTTAAAACAAATAAATATCCTATAAATAGAATACACTTGCTTTATCTGACGTGGAAGTCAAATCCACTTTTTGCGGAATGCAACTGACTTTCGGTTCTGTCTATCGGTCATGCTTGATTGTCCTTCGGTTTTGTTCTATCGGTTGCATTTAATTATCTCCACTATATCTTGCATATCGGGTTCCTCTGTCGGGTTCCACTTTATCTTTCTACTTTGTGATTTTGATTTACACACTAAGTTGTGTCGTCAATTCTCTTTGCACTTAGTCATCTTTGGTGATCTCTTAGTATCTGATCTTTGATTTTCTCATGTACTATCTTTCGGTGTATACTTATCAAAAGTGTTGTTTGCATACTAATGGCAATTTAATGTCATCAATCTCCCCCTTTGGCATTAGTATCAAAAACTGATATGTGCAAAATACTAACAAAATGTTAAGTATATACAACATATATAATCCTTAGTCATTTAATGACTCCCCCTATGTATATGTCAGTATAACTGTACATATGATGTCTTTCCTTATACATATCATTTTTCATATGAATAGACATACACATATTTACCATTTTCCCATCTGAATGAATGAATGAATACATATTATTTTCCCTTTTTTGTATTTTCTGCTCATATCATTTTCCCCCTTTTTTGATATTAAGGGAAAAGGTCTTTACCTTTAGAGCTTATCAAAAATGTGGGAGTGTGAAGACTTCATGTCTTCCATAATTTTCTCCCATTGTTCTTTGAGGTTCTCCAAAGCCATGTGCTACAGTGTGATCTTTGAATGCATGTCATAGATGTTGTCTGCTACAGACATCTCAGGAGTTGCTATCAGTTGCCTTGCTGAACTGATATTTTGTTGGAATAGTGTAAGGTTTGGCAGAAGTTGAGCTTGGAGCTCGGTTACTTCTTCCCTAAAATGTGTTTCTTCCTCCCACAGTTCCTACCTTAACCGTTTAATCTCAATTATTTCTCATAATGCAGTTTGACTGCATTGTCTGCATCAGTGGTTAATCTTTGTGAAATATTTTCTAGATCTATATCCAGCTTTCCAATGTTGTCACTATTCTCTTTAGTGAAACGTTGAATTGTGCTCAATTTTTTAATTAAGGCTATAGCTTCATAAATTATTGGATCTAATTCAGTGATGAATTCTAATAGCTTTACCTTATTTACCGCCACTTCTTGGTTGATGTTCTCAATGAGCTTTTGTTGGTACTTCATCTCGGCTCTCTCCTCTATTAACCTTCTTAGCATCAATATTCTGAGTTGTGATTGCATCGGTTAGAGTAGCTAATTGATCTAAAATGGGCTTTTTCTGATCAATGTCAACATTGGACACAATTTGATGTAATATGTCCCGTGTTGTCTCCAGTACTATGGAGTCCCTGTGTTGTTTCTTCATCTTCTCTTGCAATGCCTTCCTTTGGCATATTTCTCCATATTCTTGTAGTGCTTAAAAGTCAAGTGTAGATGGGTCACACTTCAGTATTTCAATGAGTTCATCCAAGGTGACCTCTAACTTGTTCTTCTTTGATTTCTTCTTCTTCTTCTGAGAATAACTAGAATGTAAAACCATTGCCAATTTCTCAGCTTTCTCTGTTGTGCTTGATGAACTGACTTGTTGTGCTTCTTTTTGCTACTTGGCATCGGTTTTAGCTTGTTAGGTGTCTGCAGAAATCTCCACATTCACCTTAACATTGTCAATAGCATGCTTTTTAGTTTCCTTAGGAGTATCATCTTTAGTTTTGTCTCCTTCATTGGTGTCCTTAGCTTCATCAGCCTTGGTTTATGTATTCTTGTCTTGTGAATCTACGTCATTTTCTTTATCTCCTCCTATAACCTTATTAGCATCGGTTACATCTTAAGTATCTCCAATGTCTTGCTGACCATCAGTGTTTTCTTTGTTTTCCTCTTCTCCTGAATCCTTGGGAGTGTCCTTTTTTGGTGAATTTCTTGATTCTTGCAGGATATTAATAGCTTGTATCAATATTGGCATGTTTTCTAGAATATTCACTTGTGTAGTATCAATTGTTGTGTCTTTCTCATCGGTTTTTTCCTTTGCAACAATGACATCTTCATCTCTATTAACTTCCTCTGCTGGGTCATCAGTAATTTCAATGACATTAGTATCCACAATGTTTTCATTTGTGGTATTGTAAAGGGGGAGAATTGATATGTAAAGGAAGTAAATTGAAATATATATTTGATTGGTTAATTAGGTTTGAAATGTGTTGTATTTCCTTAACCTTTACATTTAATTGTAATTTATGTATGTTGTATTGTTGTGCGATTAGTCATATAGGGGGAAGGAATATAAGATGTTCCTCTTTTATCCCCAAATGCACAAATGAAAGATCCAAGTTGATTAACCCAAAAGAAGGATCAATGCACAGATGAATCAACCATTTGGAAATGAGAGTAAGGAAGAAGATCTTAAATTTTTTTTTATGATTAAGGAGATGTGATATATTGCAGCAATTGAAAAGTATGAGAGGAAGTACCAACCTTAAAGAATTGCAGATTTGAAGAATGATGTTTTCTGAAGTTTGTACTCTATTTCTGGAAAATCTGAAGTATGATCTAGAACAGAAATGCAGAGATGAACAAAACCTAGAAATATTTTACTGATCTGACACTGTCTTATGAAAAAGGTCGACCTTGACCCACAAATGTCACCCCTGACCCAATAATCTCGACCCTAACTTATGCAGGTCTGACAGAAAATCTATTTTTAGATCCCAATAGTTTGTTGAAAAGGGTATCCAGATCTGAGTTCAAATCCACAATCCCGAACCTGTACATGCAAGAAAAATAGATATTTTTGTTGGGGGGAGGGTTTTGCCTTGGTCAAACTCCAGTTTTGGAATTAACCTCAAATATATAATTAAAATTGTAGAAGTAAACAAAGTAAATGAAACAAATCACCTTGCTCATGTAAAAGTCCTTGTGGAGGATTCGAATCCTTGAATCCACAAGTAGGTGTGCACCAATGTATCTAGAATTTAGAATGTATTATGTCTTCAATCAATTGATTGTAGATCTCCAACACCAAATCTTCAATGGGTTCTTGAATATGAAGAGGCTTGGAAGAAGGTGGATGAAGAGATCACCAAAAAGGGAACTATGTAGCTTAAATCCTTCAATGGCCTCCAATGGATCTCTTTGATGAATTCTTGAATGCTTCATGATGGATAGATGCTTGTTTCAAATCTTTCTCCTTATATTTCTTGAACTTCGCTTGATAATTCTTTTCAATTTCTCAATGATGCTTAGGCTTGGATAGAGGACTTAGAGAAAATGAGAGGAGAAAAATCCCCTTTTATATGAACTTAGGGCACAAGCTTCTAAGGAGGATGACATAGGAGAATTAAATTCCCATTAAATCCTTTACCCCTAGGAGAGGACCTATATTAAATATAATTTAGGAATCATCACTTTGGAACCTGAAACAGCCAACCCAAAAGTGGGAATTAACTTTTTCAAACACCGACATCTGGAAACTGTGAGATCCTAAAATCTGGACCCTGGGTCAAGGTCAAGGTCGACCTTGACCTAGGTCAGGGGTGAGGTCAACCTTGACCTAGGTCAGGTTTGAGGTAGACATAGACCTAAAAGGTTGACCTTGACCCTAAGGTCAAAGATCTCAAATCTGCAATCTAGAATGCCAAAAACTAGCTGGAGAGAGGTGGAAAATGGGGCAGAACAGGGGGAAAGCCAGGTCTAAATTAGGAACCCATTCAAGGAACTTGACATGACCGCAAACCACTTACTAGGAAGGCTAAACTAGTTTACCATGGAAGTGCTTTCATTTTTCAACTATACATTTAGCCCCCACTTTAGCAAGAGTATGGACTCAACACAAACTCTTGGTAAAGGAGATCATAAATAACTGACAATCTTATTGGAATCAAAAGGGGATAAAGAAATCCTCAAGCCCCCAAGGGACTTAAGTCTTTTATCAACCCTAAGATCATGATAAGAGACATCACTAGTTAAGGAGAGACAGAGAGTGTTTGATTATCTTTCCCAATGAGAACTTATATCCCATTGTGAACCACACAAGTAAACAGCGTAACTAGAAAGATGGAGTTGAACCGCCTAGTGAATGTGGCTACTCACTAGTCAACCCATCAGGGAGATCCATTCTTAAGGACACCTTCCAACCTTAAGGGATCAAAACATTGAAAAACTGGAGGGATCAAGAGATCCATGTAAATTTAAACTGGAGGGATCAAGAGATCTTAAAAAGTAAAATGTCCATGCTTTAAAGATTAGTTTTTAATCCATAAAGGGAAAAAATTTTAAGTGTTTGAAAATATTTTGAACGTGTGTGTGTGTGAAAAAAGTGAGTAGATTGTATGCCCCCATGTTAAATTCATTGCTAACACTTTAACAGGAGCAATGGTTTTAATGGAAACATAAACAACTCTACGGATTACGTTTCCACTACGAGATGCCCCCAAATGAAGACAGATCAAGGGAAATAAACATAAACATATAAAAGAACATAGAAGGGATCTACCTATTGTGGGGTCAGTATGATCATAAGATAACATGTGTATATATAGATATTATATTATTGCAAATGAAGTGACATCATTCCCCAAAGAAAATAGAACTACAATCACAATGGAGGAAAGAAAACTTAAGGGTTACGAAGAAGAATCTTTTCGGACCACAACCTAGAGACTGAAAAGAATCAGTGCTACCATGTCGTAGATCCAAGCAGACTATGCAAGGGAAACATTTACGAATAATAGCACAGGTACAACATAACATAAGAATAACATATAGAATAATAAAGATACATATAGAGGAATTGTACAATAGGTTTTTGAGTCTTTTATCACCTTGCACCAAAAAAGTAACAAGGGTCGTATAAAAGAATCTAACAAATATTTAGCAAACACATTATGGGAGAAGCACAATACAAAATGCAAACACAAAAAGGGCTATCGTGAAGGATAGGCCAATCAAGCGCATCGCCTACTCTCCCTATCTTGGTTTATATCAGTTAGGGAAGGTGGGAAACTCACAAGAGGGACTATATCCAATACAGCAGGAATGATAGCTAGTTCCAAACAAGGATCCTCTTGAGAATCGCATTGCTCGATACTAGGTGGGTAATACCACAATAGTGGGTTACACTTTTTGGGAGGAAGGAATTCACCCCGAAAAGCGTGGCCCACTAAAAAATTCATCATACTTTTGATCAGAACAACGAAACACTTTCGATCGGAAGTGAGTAACTTTCGATCGAAAGTACCTAAAATGGGTACTTTCGATTGGAAGTTACTTTTGATCGAAAGTAACTTGCTTACTTTCGATCGAAAGTAACTAGGTTTTTTTTGGCGGAATAAAAAACCCGCCGAAACAGTCATTTTCACTGTTTCAACTGGGTTGAAAGTGATAGAAGAGAACAGCGGGCTTTTGTTTTAACGAATGTCTTTATCAGGTTTTTCACATTTATAATTTGCATATTTTATTGTTTTATAATATATATTGTTTGTATATATGCATTATAATTTTTTTTATATATATTGTTTGTAAATTTGTATATATATGCATGAATATGTGTATATATGCATGTATATATGCATATATGTGTATATATATGCATATATATGTGTATATATATGTATATATACATGTATATGTGTATATATGCATGTATATATGCATGTATATATGCATGTATATATGCATATATGTGTATATATGCATATATATGTGTATATATATGCATATATATGTGTATATATATGCATATATATGCATATATGTGTATATATATGCATATATATGCATATATGTGTATATATATGCATATATGTGTATATATGTATATATGTGCATAAATGTGTATATATATGCATATATGTGCATATATGTGTATAATGTGTATATATGCATATATGTGTATATATGTATATATATGCATATATATATGTGTGTATACATATATATATGTGTGTACATATGCATATATATATATATGCATATATGTGTATATGCATATGTGTGTGTGTGTGTACAATGCATATATGTGCATATATGCATATATGTGCATATATGCATATATGTGCATATATATGTGTATAATGTGCATATATGTGTATACATATGCATACATATATGCATATATATGTGTATACATATGCATATATGTGCATATATATGTGTATAATGTGCATATATGTGTATATATGTATATATATATGTACATATATATGTGTATATATATATAATTTATGCATATATAATATATGCATAAATGCATATATATGCATATATATGTGTATATATGCATATATGTGTATATATATGCATATATATGTGTGTATATATGCATATATATATACATGCATAATATTATATGTGTATATATGCATATATAATATATATGCATACGTGTGTGTGTGTGTGTGTGTGTGTGCACATGTGTATATATGTGCATATCTATGTATATAAAAACAAAATTAAACATTAAACTCTAGATTGAACCATATATATATGCACATGTGTATATATGTGCATATATATGCATATATATGTATATGAAAACAAAATTAAACATTAAAATCTAGATTGAACCATATATATATATATATATATATATATATATATATATAT